>JAPDOI010001338.1:0-193334 GCA_029168955.1 Aplectana chamaeleonis
GTGCGGCAATTGCCGTTTGCCGATTGCCGTTTGCCGTTTATGACCCATTTTGGGGTTTGCCGTTGCCGTTGCCGTTTTGCCGAAATTGTCGTCTAAAACGGCAAATTTTCAGCAAAATTTCGTTGAAACAGCAGAAGTGGCCCTAATATCAGTCTCTGTATTGGTCACCGATTCGAAGCTGTTATAAATAATTATTTTTGACTGGTTCCATCTTCCGGTTCTGGTTCATTCAATATATAATTTTACACTTTCAATCACTAACTTATGGAAACATCTCGACTGAGTAATCAGAGGAGTTCGTTCGAGTTCCAAATTGTTTAGGAGCCTCCAGATGTCTTTTTAACATCAAATTCATAACCCTTTAAGAAGGCCAAAATCAAAAAAAAACTTTTTCAGAAGTATGCAGATTACTGCAAGTTCTAAGATTACAAAACCAAGTCATATCAAAGCTGTAGCGCAAAAGCAGCCTTCGCGGACCTGCAGACCAGTGGAGAAGCTCACGTGTACATGGTCCCACTTATCGTCGGTTGGTTAGCTGATGTTAATATGATAAGTGGGACAGGAAAATTATGAATTCTGCAAACACTTTGTCCGGCTTTTCAAAAGTTGAACAATATTTACAGCAGTCATTAAAGGCAGTGGTCAATGAAATCTTCGGTTTCGAGATCATTAGCTGAAATGAAAGATTGACTTAATGACAGAGCTGGGTTTTCTAGGAAATAGTGTAAAGATGAAAAAGTAAATATTTAGAAGAGCCAGATTAAAACCGCATTCAACTTTTCTGCAAAAATCGAAAGGTTCGAGGCCCATTACCCAGCAGCAACAGTGGGAAACCGGCTCAAAATGAAGAACCAATAACCGGATACGGCCCGAAACTTGGAACGTGGTGTACTCCGCTCCGCCCACTTCCTCGGTAGCCACAGGGAGGTAAGTTGGGCGGGTAAACCACATTCAAGTTTTGGGACCGTATGAAGCGATTTATTGCTTGTTTCCTGGCCGACATTGTTGCTGCAATTGGTCTCGTGCTAGCTTGTAGGCCGAATACGCACAAAGTGAAGAGGCGAAGAGCAGTCCAGCTGACTAGCGCACCACACGCGGCCCCCAGAGACGAAGTAAGCCCAGCGGACTTCCGTCGCGCGCATCGCATGTACCAGTCAAACGCCCTCATTCTGTGTATTCGATCGAAATGTCCCTCGGAGCTCTTGATTCGAAAATTCGAAGGCTGTTTTACCATGAGCACTGCATTCAACTAGTCTAAGCCTCACTGCATTCCTGTAGCTTTACAAAAGTAACCATTCAATCGTAGTTTGAAATGTGAAAATCGAAATGCGCGAGCCTACTGCTTGCTACTAACAGTGAAAATTGTGACTCCCGGTTATAACCTAAACTGCGCGCTGCTGATCGCGGTGCTGGGCTATCTTTCGCCATCAATCCCGACCAATCATCGCGTGTTCACCCTTCTATTCGCACCTGATTGAGAGGTGCCAGTATCGTCCACAGTCAGCTCACACTCCCATCGCACGCAAACTTGCTTACGGTTTGCCAGATCGCCCCGAATCGACTAGGCTGGGACGCGCTGGCCACAGGCTCCTTTCCGAAAATCCTTTGCGGGCCTCTCACACTCTGCACTTTCATAGAAGACGCCTATATTTTGCATCTCTAGCGTAGATTTGTACGGAAACTTCAACTGGAGAGGAATTAACAGAATTATCGTCGGCGATGGAGAAGGTTACAGCCTTGTCAATCATGACAGTGACTCCTCATCAGCTGGGACTTTCAAGTAGCTTTTGATATATGGGATTTTTCTTCATGTAAAGGCTATTGAAACGTCAGGCTCATAGTAACAGCAGATATTGCATGGAATACGGACATGACTAACAGGGAAGGGTTGCCTACATCAGATGGAGTTCCGGGATGCACTTTTAATATGTTCTAAGGGGGGACAGTGTTCCAATAGCCCACACTCAAAATCTGCTAAATGCCTCCAGGCAGTCCCTAAAAAGGTCCAAATTTGAACAAAGGCCAGAACGGCTCGGCCGGGAGTGAGTAGAACTACTTTAACGATTGAGTTACCTTTCTGTATGATCAGAATAGATCAGAATTTGGGCAACAAAACATAATTTCTGATCTAAAAACAGAATCAATGCACCAAAAATTTTCTACATCTATTACTGAAGACATCTAAAGCGGTAATTCAATCTTTAAATCGGCTCTTTTTCGCTTCTGCCGAACCGTTCTGGCCTTGATCAGATTTTTAACCTTTTAAGGACTGCTCTGAGACGTAAAGGCGGTGTCCACGATAAAAACCATGTCTGATTTTTTGGTGGAGATCGGCAGCAGCAGGGCCTAGCGCAACCCTAACGTAAAAAACTAAGAAAATGAGCTTGGAACCCGGTCCCCTAGGGCCCCAAACAATTGGACACCCGTCAGGCTCGTCACACCCAGATGCACTTTCCACGCCCACCGACGTGAACAAATGAATGCTCGAGATTGTGAGATGAGCATTCATTTCCTGATCAATAGCCCGTTCTTCCCTTTATTGTCAACTTTTCTCTTTACTCAGGTCAGCTTGCATACTATCGGCTCCAAAAGACGGAAGTTACACACCTCGGACAACTCGTCCACAATGTTTCCTTAAGCTCAATCTCTGAGGGACCATAACTCCGTTCCCAGAAGGTCTTGTACGATTCCAAAACATCTTTGGAATCAGCATGGGACCTTTCTTCAAGATAGGAGGAAAAGCAGAAGAACTATTCTTAGTAGTGAACACTGCCTTTAAGCCAGATTCTGAGCATGGGATGCTGAAAATTCGTCCTCCCCCTAGGAACATATTAAAATTGCCTCCCGAAACTCCATGTAAAGTTGGTACCCTCCCTTGTTCATAAATGTCGGTGCATGTTATAACACAAAACAGATTTGCCGTTTGCCGTTTGCCAGTCATTTTTGGGGTTTGCCGTTGCCGTTGCCGTTTGCCGAAATTTGAAATTCCTTTGCCGCACACCCCTGATGGGGACCTCGGTCTGTCACCATCTAAAGGCAGCATACACGCTCGCAAAAGTGGTTGAGATAGCGACGTTAATGGGGTCGTACGGCTCCTGCAGGACGCTTACGCCGTCGGAAGCACGAAAAACGAGTCAAATGGCTGCATTTGAGTCATATTGAGCCAACAAGTCACCGTTCACCCCCATTTCCAATACGGGCTCCGCCGATCAGTACAAACATCCTCAAATTTAATGCACGCACACGGTCATTTTGGCTCGTTTTCGACGCTTCTAACGGTGTAGGCGTTCCAGTAAAGGTCCAGTAAAGGTCTTACGAGTTCATTAGCATCGTTATCCCAACCAATTTGCCGCTAGCTCCGCTATCTCGACCAATGCGATGCAACTCGTCCAGTTCCGAACCAGAACAGAAAACCGTTATTTCCTAATTTTCATGGATTTCTTTTCTGGTTTTGTCGTCATTTCCCGATTCCAAGGGGTCTCAGCCTTCGATTCATGTCATAAAATTGATATCATTTCATGTATGCTATCTTTAATTGAACGCCATTCGTGTTCGCCTCGTAGAAGTGGACGAATCAGAGGCAGCCGCAAACTGCATAATTCGACGCGAGCAGTAGCGTCGCAGCAGCTGCTGACCAAGGGCTGGGGAACAGCAAGGAATTATGTATGCCAGCGATTGTGCCGAATACGACCAGCGTATTTTTATAAGAGTGAACTGAGTTGCTAGGGTTGGCCTTATCCGGCCATAAGCGGGCATTTAGAGCTCCTTGCGCTAGGGATAGTGTCTTTATCCGGGTGGAGCATATGGGATCGCGTCAAGGTCACTATCCCAACTCAAGTGTGAGGTTCAAACAAGATTTTGATCAGTTGTTTCGAAGGCATAATGACTTCTGGAGGATCGAACGACACGAATACGGTCTTGGTATCATTTGCTGGTCTTCTGAACACGGATCATCTCCGCGCTAGTTCATGAATGAATGTGTGCTTCCCAGATGTTCTTTGAGTACAACAGCTTCTTCTTCTTCTTATCGGCCACATTAGAGCTTTTCCTCATAGGCGCAAAAAGTCAGCCACATCGCACGGGTTCTTCCACATTTCCATAACTGTTAGAGAAGTCGGCCTTGCAGGGCATGAAAATAAATGAAATTAATCGTGCCCTGGGTTGTGGCAGTCGGGATATTCGTCAGGGATCGACGAGTCGATCTTATGGACGAAGGCCTTGAAAGGGTATTAGGTGAGTGTCCACAACGTAGACCTCACCAGGATGACGCGTGTGACGTCTGGGCAGGTCCGTTTCGCTGCCATCGATCGGGGGCACATCACCAGAATTGGATTTAAGGGAGCACTGGAAAGGTATGCTCTGACGAATCAAATTGTGCTCCATTTGCAGCCAGCCTGACGCGATTGAGCTCCGACGTCGCCCAACGTTGAAGAGATCCAAGACAGAGACTGCAGCATGAAGTGGCGAGCGTATATGTCGGAAATGGGGACCCAGATGACAGTAATGGGAAATTAGGGTGTGTGGAGTTCCTTACAATGATAACATGGAACTGTTGCGACTGGAGTTGACAATGCTGCTTTACAGGTAAGCAGCGGAACACTCTTGATGTAGATGACATACCGGTGTGGATCTAGGGCATCCAGTGATGCGCGTAGAGCAGTGTTCTGTGCCCGCTGAAACTTGCTCCAAGAGGCTTCCGACAGGTGTCTTGACCATATTGGGGCTCCATATTCCAGCAACCGGTTTCTTCTGCACCATAACCCTGTAGATGGTTCGCAAGATTTCCTTAGAGCTTCCCATGTATTGTCTGCTGGCAGACGTAGGATGTTTGTTGACGTGTGTTGGCGGCAGCAGCTCAGAATACGTTTGTTTTCGTGAAAACGCGTAGTGACGGGTCCAGGAATACACCGAGTGAGCTGAGGGTGTTTTGATAAGAACAGCATGTTTCCTTACCAAAGAATAGCCAGGATGCAGCCTGTGTTCAGCAGTCGCTGTAGGTCACAAAGTAGCGCTGGACTTGGTTGGAATGCAACTGGCTGCTTCGATTTCAGTGAACTTAGCCAGACTGACAAGGTATTTATTCATCTCAGCAGTGAAACAGTATTAATGACAGGGTCGATTACAAATAATAGTGATGTCATCCTGCATATAGAGACATAAATGGATGTTTGACGACGGCTTCGGCACATCAGACAGATACAAAGAAAACAGGCTGGGAGATAAAACTCCTCCTTGAGGGGCGCCCGCATTCAGGGGCACAGACTTCGACAAGTGTCCATCAAACTTCACACGAATGGAACGATTCTTGACAAAGTTATCAGTCCATCTTTTGCACCAGTCAGGAATAGTAGAGTCCAGAATCGATTAAGTTCCACAGAAACGCGGAACAGAAACAAACAGTCGTCAAGGCTAGGCTTAATATCTTGAGAGCTCTCGGAGGAACATCATGGGGAAGCAGCCGAGAGACTATATTGAGAACCTACAGAGCAATACTTCAGCCGGCTCTGGAATATGCGGCACCAGTGTGGCGGCACCTGGTGTCTGACAGCCCTCCTGGAATAAGCTGCAGCGTGTACAGAAATGCTGCGCTTAAATTGCTACCGGTTGTTAGCAAGAGGCTCCCCGGTGAACATCTTCTGCGGAGGCCTGCATATTGCCGGTCAAGGAACGTGTGAACTCCAGGCACAGCAGATGTATATTATTGTTCTGAGGGCAGCCGAACCACTCCGTCAAAGAGAATCATGAAGCCCATAAGAGAGAGGTCGGATTAGGACGCCGTTCGCCGATGCTCCTCGTAAAGTTGATGTACAGTGATGGGCCGACTCCAACATGGAAAGAGCTTCGTCTTCTGCGTGAGGAGCACACCCAGTTTGTTCGAGAAGGATATCCTAGCAAAGGGGCGGCTGTAGAACCCTATCTTGGGAACGGTGCCGCCTCGGGTTTGCGAGTCCGAAAGGTCTCAGCTCGGCAGACAGGCCAGATGTGTAACTCTTGCATCGCTGCGCTGTGGTCACTCTATTCTGCTCATGTCTTACGTCAACAAGATCGACGGCAACCGACCAGACGCATGCGCGGACTGTGGTGCTCCCGGACACGACACGGCGCACTTGTTCATGTGCCCGAAGAGACCTACCTCCTTAACAACCAATGGACCTTTGGACCCGAGATCCTGTGAAGGCCGCTCGGTCCCTCAACCTATGACAAGAAACCACTTTGAGGCTGCAGAAGAAAGAAGAAGAATCTATTTGGACAGTAGCAGGATACTGTATGAGCGGTACTCGAAGGCATGGTTAAGTCAGCCGCCACGACTATACTTCTACCAGCTGGAGGTTTCATGTTGAAGCCAGCAATTATGTGTTCTGTGATGGGACGTGAGGGCCGCGATGGTAGAGTGGGCTCTTCTGAAGCCATGTTGATGCACGTTATGTCGTAATGCTTCTTGGAGGTGCGGGTTGATGAATTTCTCCGCTAACTTAGTAATAGGGGACAAAAAGGGGAGATGGGTCGATGCGAAGTTTGCTTGATCTTCTCTGGTTTTGTAGGCTTGGGGATCGGTAGAACTATTTGCTTGCTTCCATCTAGCGGGAATGACACCAGTGCTGAATGATGAGTGAACTAGATCACATAGTAATTCAAGGAACTTGTTCCGGCAAGTGTTTGAGATGGGCGGCTGACACGCTGTCGGGTCCCTCGTCTCTCGAGTTCTTCATGGAGTTGATGAGGGAAGACATCTCAGTGGCAGCTATGGCAGGTACATCTTGTCGGCTGAGCTTCCATATAGAATGGTAGAGTGAGCCTGTTGGAACGATCACGGCGGGACGTCGCTGAAGCGAAGTGTTTTCCAAGTCGACATGCAGCCCTAAATCCGGACTCGAATTTCCCGAAGGGAAATCAAGCATGTTGCGATCCGCTGTCAGTTTAATCCCAGACAACCGCTTAAGAATGCTCCAGGTCTTCCTTGCATCAGTGGAGAAATTCAAGGATTAAGTGAACTCCACCGATTGCATCCGCTTGTAATCATTAAGCCGTTTGGTGATCTCATCCGACAGTTGTTGAATACTGGGATCCACAGGATCAGCTCGGCACTTCTCGTCCCGTGATTCGATCAGTTTCCAGAACATCTTTTGGGAACGTTGGGATGGAAACGTTCTAACGCGCTCCCTGTAAAGATTGCAATTCTCGGAGCGATTGCATATTGGCGACATCGTAACATTGAACTTGTCCTTCTCATGCAACGGAGCCGGTAAGCGGATGGTGGGCTACCCGACTGAGTAACACCTCCGTAAACATGACCCAGTTAGCCTTACGATAGTTGGTGTAAAATTTGCTACGCGAACGCGTATGAAGGAGTGTGCCAGGTGACTCTTGAGAGACAAATCCAATGAGGCACATATAAGTAGTACATGATCGCAATGGCCATAGCTATCGCGATGGACCAGTGGCAGGAAACAGCGAGATAGGAGGATACAAAAGTGACATCCGGAGAGGACGGTCTGCCCGTGGAAGGAAGGCGAGTGGGGGCGTCCTCGTTAATGGCAGCAAGATCACAATCCTCAGCAAAAGCTCCTATTAGTTCACCTCTGTGTCAGGATCTAAAAAGAGGAGAACCAGGATGTATAGTGAGCATTAAAATCGCCAGCCATGACAACAGAGAAGACGATGGGAGGGCAATTATTGCAAAGATTGCAAAAATGGGTGGGGTTAAACGAACTAGGACACTACGAGGTGGGGGGAATATAAGCATTGACTGATATCTATGGGAGCAACTTTGCAATGACAACTTAAACACCTATACATTCTACAACATTGTCATTAGGGATAGAAATGAGGTGGGAGGGTATGGAAGATTTCAAAAACGTAGACACGCCACCACCATGGGATGTGTGCAGGGAAGGTGGTAAGACATGTAACCGGGAAGGCGGGGCAAGGAAGATGATTACACTAAGTTTTGTCTCCTGAAGGAGGATGACATCTGGATGAAAGCGTTTAATGTACAATGTGAGTTCAGCTAGTTTGGCACATGAGCCATTGATATTGAGTTGAAAAATGTCTAGACTATGAAAGAGAGGAACACTGGGGGTGGGGAGTTAGAGCAAGAAGTACAAACAATGAGCATCAGTGTAGTCATTATAGCTGGTTAACCTTTTCCGAACATTTGAGGTGTACCCAGCCGAGGCAACCACTGCAACTGGACAACTTGCATGTTGAGCCGATAATCCCCTCACAATGACAACAGGGATATCGTGGAGTCTTGCTGCGTGGCCCTGGGTTCCCTCTCAATGCCGACTCGTAGCAGTAGAATGCGAAGGAGTGCGGCAGCCAGCCATTCGCACTCATACAGAAAAAACTCCCCGTGGAGTTGTTGATGCCCGTTTGAGGAGTCTTCTTGATATTGGTAGTCGACTCCACAGATCCACCACGCGTAGGTTGAGCATCTCGGATTCAGTACAACAGCAGATCTAAGGTGTCTGCACGTTGAATGGATACGGCTTACAGTCGACATGTATCCTAGGGATACTTTGCGTTTCTCATTGAATGCTGGCGCAAACTCGGTGCCATATGCTATTACACATGCGCACCGAGTTTGCGCCAACCTTTAATGGGGAAGGTAAAGTATCACTAGGATCCATGCCGACGTTACATAATTTAACCTGTGTTCAGAATGCGCGTACTCTGGACGTTTGAAATAAATAGATTAATTAATTAATAAGATAGAATGAGGTAACCTCTGTTTGGGAGTCGAATTTACTCTGTTCCTTCTTCTTCTTCTTTGCAGCCGCAGAAGGGTTTTTGTCATAGGTTCAAGAAACGGGCGACCGAAGTTGGATTCAACCACAAATCTATTGTCGTCAGTAAGATGGGCCTCTCCGGACAGTCGAATAGATGTGCTGTAGTGTGGCCAGGGTTACCACAATCCGGACACTCGTCAGGCTTACTGCTGTCGATCCTTTGCAAGTATGACATCGGCATAGGGGTATGCCCGCAGCGCAAAGAGGCGAGGGATTATCTAGCCCGCCTACCAAGTTCCATCTCGGTGTTGCTGACTTCAGGTGGTGCGATCCCCAATATGGGGTTCACAGCCACCTTACTCTAAATGATCCCCTGAAGAATCAGATTGTGCTCCGCACGTAAAAGAGACGAAGACGATCCAATTGAAGTCAAGTCCATCTTTGTATATTGACTTTCTCGGGAGTATCCGCTAAAGGCCTTCTGATATGTCTCCCTCTCACAGGATTCATAATCCTTCTTGATGGGTGATCAGGCTGCTTGACGATTTTAATAACCAGTTGCTGCGCTTGGAGTGGACAGTGCTCCTTAACAGGCAGAGTACGGGCTTCAGCATGAAGATGCTCCACTGGAGTGCTCTTTGCACACCCAGTGGCAGCATTTTGAACTCGCTGCATCTTTGTCCACGATGAATCCGATTTTATGTGTTGCCATACCGGTGCTGCATACTCCAACGCCGGCTGCAAGATTGCCTTGTACGTGGTTAGGATCGTCTCCTTACTGCTTCCCCACGACGTACCTCCCAGAGTTCGTAAGACGTTAGCTTGGCTCTCACTGTAGCCTGTTTCTGCTCAGTGTTTTTATGGAACTTCAGCGAAGCATCCAATACTAGACCAAGCAGCTTCGGGAAACGTGCGGCAGGCAGACGAGCGTCTTCCCAGTCCACAACGGGGTGAGCACAGTGTTCCTTAGAAAGCTCTTCAGCACGACGAGGTAGCTATTGATCTTGTGTGCAGCTACATCAATGTCTCTGTCCCGGCACAAGATGGTGATGTCATCCGCATACACAACGACTTTGATGTCACTTGGGGGGGGGGACGGGCAAATCTTCACGGTAAAGACTGAACAGAGCTGGCGATATGACTCCTCCTTGAGGGACACCGGCAGCGATCGGGACGCTATTAGAGTCATGTCCCTGGAACAGCACTTTTGCTCGGCGCCCTTTGGTGAATGCGGTTACCCATCGCTTCTGCCAAGGCGTGATGGTGGACCTCAACAGCTTCTCAGACAGTATGCCCAAGTTGACAGAATCAAAAGCTTTCGTGAGGTCCAGGGCTACACCAACAGTGCGTTGAGGTTTGCAGGCGTTGAAGCCATCCAAAACATAGCTCACAATCTCCAGCAGCGCCGTGGTGGTAGAATGTAATTTGCGGAATCCATGTTGGTGCTGCTATTTGTTATTATGCTCGGCAAGCTCCTTCACGACCAGTTTCTCAGCGGCCTTGACAATTGGTGATAAAAGACTTATTGGCCTGTATCCCTTCGCTGTGGATGGCGATATACCAGGCTTGGGCAACGGAATGACGCTTGCCATTTTTCAGTCTTGGGGTAGGATGCACGTGCGAAATGAAGTGTTGATGACGTCAGCCAGGATTGGCATAATCTCACTCGGCAGTTTCTTCAATACCGCTGGACTAATGCCATCCGGCCCTATAGCCTTCGAGTAGCGCACCTCTTTTACCACCTTTTCAATCTGCGCGGGCGTCACTGCTTCTGCTTCGTTCATGAGTGGCAATTTACAGAGCTCTCTTACAGTCACTCACTCGATTCTGTTTCCCTCTCTTAGCCTGAGTTATGAAAAAATTCTTTCCGAGAGCAGTTGCAGCCTCCTTTCCCGATTTGAAGACTCCATTCTCGAACTCGATCGTAGAATAGTTGGTGGAGGTGCTCACACCTGAGATTTTCTTTTAGAACTTTCAGAAGTGGATGCTCCGTCACTCTTTGAGATTCATATTCTCCGTCAATTTCTCCAACACACTCCTTCCTGTACTTGTCCAGATCTCGCTTAATCTCGCTATCCCAGCTCAGCAATTTGTCGGATCCCGGTGATCTATGACGACTCTGCTTTGCATCCTCTTTGTCCTTATCTTCTCCGGAATTTCCCTGGTGACATTGGGAAAGAAGGTCTTAACTCAGCCCTCCGAAATGGCTGCTTTCATGGCCTTTGCGAATCGCGTCGGTCAAGAGACGTTCGTTCTGGTGAACGTTTCCATTCCATGGGTAGTCAGCCACATGGCGAAAATGCCACCTCCTGAACAAGCGCCAGTCTCGGATTATGATAAGACCTGGTACGCTATGACCTGAATGTTTCATTATTCTTGAGGTGAAGGCTCTGAATTGTATGATAGTTTATTTCCACAGAGTTGTAACCGGCTGGACTTGCCGCCATACCAGACGTTCTCGAGATTGAGACAGAAGCTGTGCACGGCAATCGAGAATTCGGAGATCTTCAGTGGCGTCGACTGAATGAACCACCTCCGATGAACCATGCTATCGATCAGTGATCAGAAGCTTATCGATTGACGACTGTGATCTTCTGATTTATAGTGTTATGAGCGGTGATGTATAGAATGTTCACACTAAAAATGAATGTTTACGCGGTACATGTTGTGATGAGAGAATAAAACTGGTCTGCATTGTATAATACACAGATCTGTAGAACACGGTATTTCCCCGGTACGGGAAGTAGGAACTTGATCTACCTCTTTTTAGCTGAGGCAGACTTGGTGCTTTGGTGAATGAATGCTTCGATGCATGACTTTCACAATAAGGGATTCAAGATCCACTTATTTGCCTCTCACATTCTAAAATATTCTTCACAATAATCACTCAATCATTTTAAAACTAACAAATTTTCAATGAAAAAGGGTGCGGCGCAATACAGAGAAAATCTGCGTTAGGAAGATTTTAATGGAAAAAACAGTTCGTTAAAAAACCTTTTAATCGATGTGTCGAAGACACGCCCTTCGCCGTGACCGTGACGCATACGCACTAGAGTGTTGGAACGAATAATTTTTTGAATATTCGAATAAACGAATAATTCGAATATTTCACTTCTTCGAATATTCGATTATTCGAATAAACGAATATTTCACTTCTTTGAATATTCGATTATTCGAATAACCCGAATAATCCACTTCTTTGACTATTTAAATATTCGAATTATTCACATTGGCAACACTATTGCGTACTATCCCATACAATCCACTCGGGCAAACTGGGGCGTCGACAACAGGTTGAGAAGTTGCCATCTCATAAACTGCGCCCTCTTGACAACTCAAATCGCTCGCATTGTAAGCCTGACAACTGCCCGTTGCCCAGCGACGTCCGCCTGTTGTCGGTCTGTTGTTTTGACCTGTCACGTTTAGCGGCCTATTTAGGAGCGGTTCACATCCAGCAAGACTTTTATGTGGCTTAGGAACTACTTTGCACCGAGCCGCGTCGCGGTCGGCGCACCGACACGCGTCGCGGTCAGCACACCTACACGCATCGCGGTCGGCACACCGACACGCAGCGCGGTCGGCAAACCGCGCGTCGCGGCTGGGTCGCCCAACCTCCACTGAGGCCGCCACCGGATGGGCAGGGCTTCCAGATGCTGGGCGGGGCCAATGTACTGCATACTTGGGTAATTGAACCGGCTGCACTCTTATCACTTAAAGGCAGTGTTCACGATAACAAATGTGTTTCAATTTCCACTAGGAATGGGTAGTGGAGGGGCACACTGTAACGTTTACGTCGAAAGAACGTATGAAAACGAGCCAGGAAAAGCACCACAAGAGCCGGAAGTTGCCACTTCGAGCGCATTGCAAACCTCAAGAGCGCAACACACGTCCACCGACGTGAACAAATGAATGCTCGAGATCGAGAGATGAGCGATGGTGTCCGATCAAAAGCCCCGTTCTTGCTTTCCTTCTCAACTTCTTTCTTTATTCAAGCTAGCTCGCATACATCGGCTGCAAAAGACGGAAGTTACAAGCCTCGGACAACTCGTCCACCATGTTTCCTTAGCTCAATCTTTGAGGGACCATAACTCCGTTCCCAGAAGGTCTTGTACGATTTCAGAGTTATCATTGGAATCAGCATGGGGCCGTTTTCAAGAAAGGCGGGAAAACAGAAAAACGATTTTTATCGTGAACACTGCCTTTAAGTTCAGCATACACGCTCGTAAACGTGGTTGAGATACTAACTACGGAAGTTGAATGGCATGGCTCAGAATACAACGCCTACGCATTCTGAAGCGTCGAAAACGACCACAAGTGACGCTACACGACTGAGGAGTCGGCGCCGCACCTGTATTCGCGTCCTCCCCCAAACAGGAGTGCTGGGCCATTCCCACCATTGTCGATGTGTATGGCTCACTTATTGTACTCATTGTACCACCCACAAGCGTCGCCGATGGTGGGAATGGCCCAGAACCCCTTTTTTGGAGGAGGACGCAAATGCAAGGGCGGGCAGATACGGGGGCGGGCCAACTTCTCACACGTGTAGCGTCATTGTGGGTCGTTTTTGACGCTTCAAAATGCATAGGCGTTGTGTTCTGAGCCATACCATTATATTTCCGTGGTTATCTCAACCACGTTTACGAGCGTGTACTCTGAGTTTTGGCCGAGAAATAGCCGCGAAACAGACGCAAAATGCCTTTTTCCCGAGTAATAGTCGCGAAATAGCCGCCAAATAATGCTGGCTGCGGAATAGTCGCCAAATAATGCTCGCCGTGAAATAGCCGCAAAATACCCGCTAAATTGCCGCCAAATTTGTGGTCTGCTTCGGTCTAGTTTGGTTTAGCTTAGTTGAGTTCAGTTGAGTTATGCGCGGTTTATGCGATGGCGAACTTCCTAGTGCTGCTTAGCCGTGCCCTACTCCGGAATCTCAGCGACAATTCGAAAAAACTCAGCGACAATTCGTAGTTAGTCGTTGAGACCGACACCATGTCACTGGGAACTCGCCGTGTGATATTTCGCTTCCCAGCTCCATGAGACGTCTGGGCGACAACAGACGTTGAGTGGCTCAGGATCTGGCACGAACTTGAGACTATATCCAGCTGGCCCTCCTAGGTGGCTGGAAACCATCGAATTCCACGTCCAGCATTATGGAAGGAGAGAACTTGGGCTTTTGCGTCAGAATTCAGGTGAAGTTCACCGGGAAAGTAGACAAATAGCATCACCTCGAACCAGTTTCATGAAAATACACATGAAAATGGCTCATTCTAGCATCATCGTAAGAAATTTCCATGTTGGTCAAGTGTTGCTATACTTATGAGCCGCTCGAGATTTCAGACTTTCCTCTATAACTAAAGGTGAAATGGGCATTTCTAGCGTTTTGACAAAATCCTACGAGCGATTTAATATTGGAAATACCTGCTATACTGTGCTTATCTGGGTCAAATTCCGGTCCGCAATTGCGTCTCGACACGCTTTGCGGCCGCGCGCTTTTGAGTCAGAAGAGTTTCCAGCGCCGCAGCTGCGGATCTGTTGACTATAGGGGGTTTTAGAAACTGGAAACTAAACAAATTTGAAAAAAACTGTATAAAAAAGCCATATCGTGTAGGCTTTGGAGCTGGAAACTCAATTGACTCGAGCGCGTGCGGCCGCAAAGCGTGTCGACACGCAATTGCGGACCGGAATTTAACCCAGATAAGCATAGCAACTTTATATTTATGAGGTACTGAAGAATTGTGAGAAATTAGTAGTCACTACGCTAAGATGTTTGAAACGTAAAATCAGGGCAAAATGGAGTGCGATCTTGTCGAATATTCAAATTATTCGTGCTGAATATTCGAATAAACCGAATATTCCACTTCTTTGAATATTCGATTATTCGAATAACCCGAATAATCCACTTCTTTGAATATTCGAATTATTCGAATATTCGAATATTATTCGAATAAACGAATATTCGGGCACCACTCTACTATGCTTATGCCTGCCACGCGGAAACCGAGTATATGGAATATTACATGTGTGTTAGGCCATACAGCCTCCGGTCGCACACTACGCTGTTTACACGCCCTTACCCACAAACCAGGGTCAACTCCGGTCTGACCCAACTACAATCGCCATTGCGCGGTACACACAAAACATAACATATGTCACCGAACCAAGTATACACCGTCTGTACGGTATGATATTGCTACACAACAGGACACAAGTATTAAATATGCGTTTACCCTTTAAGATACCGAACTAACGAACGCGGCAATAAATATATACATAAGTTAAAATACAATTTCTCCTACGTGTCAGGGACGGACCTTGCCCAGCTGAGAACGGGAGAGGACAAACTCCTACTACCTGACGAACTCCCAGGCATGGGAGGAACCGGACGCACGGGCAGTGAGGGCTGGAAGTCGACCAGGCCCCTGCTCTACCATCAGGCGATGACAGGAGCAGAGGAGGTGCGGGCAGGACGCCACCGCACGGTAGACCCTCCTCCGTACGCGGGATCGGCAGGACGGCTCGCAGGACTGACGACGAAGGAAGCAGGACGTCACAGACATGTGACGCGAACGCACGAAGAGCGGCGCACCCGATGACACTGACGAAGAGGCGTCGGCACTGGCGCTCTGACTTGCCAGGCGACGGGGGACGCGCGGATTCTGCGTCTCTGCATGATGACAATTCCTTCTGTAGAGATCGTGGCGGGACCAGAGACGGAAGGCCAGGCGGCGGCCTTTAGATGACAAAGTCGGACGGAAGTCACGACAGATTTCATGAGAGGCGGGATGATACTTGAGGATTTCGGGTTCTTCTGGGGCGTTTTCTCAATTTCTACGTCATTTTACTTCTACCCAGGGGCCACTTAATCGATATAGCGAATAATCTCAAAATTGAAGATTATCGTGAACACTGCCTTTAAGCACAAACTGCTTACACGACGACAGCACATGATTAGGTGAAAACAAAAAATGCACAAGGAATAGACAAACACACTCGGAAACCACTCAACAAGGTTTAGAAATGTTTGTCATGTATAGATGGATACACATCAGTGATACTGGTTATAATCCTGCCTAGTTGTGTGTTGTTTGAGGATGTTATGTATCTGTTATCATGTAGTAATGTTCTTATTTTGTTATTTCTCATGATATCATCCCATTCGTTGCATTTGTCGCTTATTGGCTCCTCATTTTGATTATGTTCTTTGAGGTCAGCAGTGGCCATATTATTGTACTCCCGCATAAGTAACTCTTGTTTCGTCATGCGCAGTGGCATGACGGGTTGGCACAGCGGCGCCCCGCCCCTAATCAATCGAGGAAGGCGAGGCCACAGCCAGTGACGAGGAGCACTGCCCGGCCGGGGCGTCACGTGTCAGCTGCGGAGAGGGGAGGAGCCAAGCCAGGCATATATAAGCCGGCCATTCGCGGTCGGCGGGGTCTTCTGGGCCTTTGTCTTCTTCTTCTTCTTATCAGCCACATTGGAGTTTCTTCTCGACTTCTCGCCAGAAAGGCGGCAACATCACTCGGCTTGTTCCACGCCTTATCACGAGCAGACCAGAGGAGTAGGTCTGGCAGAGCATGAAAATAGATGCGTGAATCATGACCAGTATTTTGACAGTCAGGACATTTATCCGGGACCGATTCATCGATCCTATGTACGTAGGCTTTGAGGCGGAAGAATGACGCAACGTAGACCCCGCTAGAGTGACGCGGAGCGTCTGGGCATCTTCTCACTGTCATCGACCGTCAGAGGCACACTACCAAGGACTGGATTAGGAGGGGCACAGGGACAGGTATTCAGATACGAATCTGGTGTGTTCGATTTGCTGCAGCCTCTTCCCTGTGAGCTCAGAGGTGGCCCATCTTTGACGATCCACTGTAGAAATGGCAGCGTGCAGCAGCGGTGTGCGAATATTACGAGGATGGGGTCTGATGACAAGAGGGGGTAGTTGGGATGTGTGGCATTCTTGACTATGCCGATGTGGAACTGTTGTGACTGCAGTTGGCAATGCTGCTTGACAGGAAGTAGGGCACATTCTTGGTGAAGATGGGATATAAAGGTGTTGATTTTGGGCAGGCAGTGATGACACGAAGTGCAGTGTTTTGTACACGTTGTAGCTTGCTCCAAGAGGCGTCCGACAGGTGTCTGGCGTCCATATCAGACCATGACTCCAGAGTAGTAGGCTGTATCATGGCCTTATATGTCGTGTAAGACTTCCTTTGTGCAATACCCCAGGTAGTACCCGCCGAAAGCACGGAGGATGTTATTTCGCGTGTTGGCAGTTGCGGCTCGGATGCGCGTGTTTTCATTAAAGCGCGGTGAAGGATCCGAGAAGAGAGATTCCAAGTAGCCGAGGGTGCTTGGAAGAGGCAACTGGTTGTTTACCTTCCCAGAGAACCCTGGGATGTAGCTGATGCTCAGCCGTTGCAGTAGTGCACAGAGTGACGCTAGACTTTGGAAGGAGAGACCTTTAGCTGCTTCGATTCGAGTTGCGGCCGGAGGTGTGCAGAGGTATTTGTTCACCTCCGTAGTGCTTTGCGATCGATGGGAGGTAACAGAGTCCAGTGCATACAATTGTGATATCATCTGCATACGAAGACATAAGTGAATGTTGGGCGGCGGCCTGGAATATCGGATAGATATAAGGAGAATAGGCTTGGTGATAATACTCCCACCCAGCGAGGAACGCCCGCCTTCAAGGAACCGGCTTCGACAGGTGTCCGTCAAATTTCACACGTATGGGCGATCTTTGACGAAGTTGTCAAGTCCGCATCGTTTGCACCAGTCGGGCATGTCACAGTCCAGAATCGATTTTGATAGCAAAGGAAGTGCTGACATTGTCAAAAGCGGCAGTCAGATCAATTGCGACGACTAGACTTCTACCGGCGGGAGCATTTCTATTGAAACCAGCAATGATGTGTTCAGGATATTGACGTTAATGCGGTGATGGTGGAGTGAGCCTTTTTGAAGCCATGCTGATGGACGTTCTGCTGTAGTGCGCCCTGGAGATGCGGGTTTATGATTTTCTCGCCAACTTAACCAGCGATAGGGATAATAAGGGATATGGGACGGTGTGACGTTGCTTTATCTTCTGGTTTGCCAGGCTTGGGAACTGGGAGAACAGTCGCTTACTCAACGAGCAGGAATAATACCAGTGGTAAACGACGAATAAATAAGATCACTGAGTACCTCTGCGTACTGTTCCAGCAGATGCTTCAGATGAACGGCTGAGATGCCGTCTGGTCCTTCTGCCCTCGAATTCTTCATCGACTTGATGATGGTAGAGGCGGCATAGAAGCAGTTATATGGCAGGTACGTCATGTCGACTGAGTTTTTCTGATCGCACGTAAAATTACATCTGTGCTCTTTGTTGCGGCGAGATGAAGCAGAAGCATAGAGTTTACCTGGGTTTGACAGGCAGCGGCGCCTTGTATCCGAATTCAAATCTGCCAGGGGAACTCAAGCGTATTGCGCGCAGGTGCCATCTTCTTCCCAGATAGTCGCTTCAGAATGGTCCACGCTTGTTTGCTATCAGTCGCAAAATGATGGATTCTTCGGTGTACTCCCTCAGCGTTTCTGCTTGTAGTCGTTCAGCATTTTCAGAGATCTCATCTGGACAGTAGTGAAATGCACGGATCGGAAGGATCAGTTCTGCGTCTGTCGTCCCGTTGTGTGATTAGCTCAGTGCTTCCTTTGGTACGTTAGGGTGGAACGTTCTTACGACCGGTCAGAATGGCTATTCTGGGAGGCTTCGCATATGGTGTCGACGACGAACTTCTCTTTGTCAGCTTGAACAGATACATGATCACTGGCCATGTACAGATGTGTGAACCAGTTACAAGACATACAGGCAAGAGAAGAGAGAGCGAACGTGACATCAGGTCTTTGGACTCTTCTCTTGCCATCTCGTTTGGGATAGAGTATATTTGCACGCAGCACTGCGGCAAATTCACAGCTGCGCAGGCTGTCGGCAACTGAGCGTCGCTGAAGTATTAGATAGGCCTTGGAATGTCGACTCGTCAGCGGAATGTTGACTCGACAACCTTTACTGTCACCTGTGCTGCCTATGAGGGCAAATATAAATTTGTCCGTTTCAAATGCAAGCTTAACAGTTCATAGCGAGGACGATTTCCAGAATACTGCGGAAAGACATTGTTCATCAGGAGAAGTACAAACATTCATATCCATATGACTGGCGAACTAAGAAGGTATTCTTTTCTCGTGTTCATTTATCTCCAGTAATGTGAAGGAGATCATCGTATTTTTTGTTTTATTGTTCTGAATGCTGAATTTCTAGCCAGTGATCATCCGGAGCAGTGCGCAGTGGTTTTTTGATGTGTCATCGATGGGGAAACGTGCTGCTGATCTCGCCGAAGGGATTAGAGTCGGCAGCGATGATTCAGGTTAGTCCTCCTTCAAAGTCGTAGTTGACAGCAAGCAGGAGTCTCTGTGGTGAAAAAGGCCATTTGTGAGAAATACCGAAACAGCTGCTATTTTTCTTATTCGAAGTGAGGTCGGTGTCTGCGAAACGGCTCGTTGATGGAGTACACGGAATGGAAGGCGTCTAAGAGCAGTTCAACTTTTACGCGCGACGGAAACCCGCTGCAGATAGGTGCACCTGTCGCATTTAGCTGGCTGAACTGCTTCTAGATACCTACCGTTATATGCACTCGAACAACAAGCCCTCCAATCCCGCTTCAGATTTGTCCGGCACGCTGCGTCGAATGGTATCTTCAAGACCGGCATGGTGCATCTCTCGTCAGCGTGTCTGGGGAACGCCGATACCTGCACTCGTGGACAAGAATGGCATGTAATTGAAGAGGAAAAAAGTGTGTTTCATGTGACTTCATGTTCTGCGCTTTATATTCAGGAGTGGCCTACATTAGCAAGGAGTTGGTGGAACACGTAGCTGATCTTGTTGCCAGCCATGGACCAGACGTTTGGTGGAAGTGTTCGGTGAACGAATTAGCGACAGAGGAAGTGTGTTTATCACATTTGTTCTCCATAACCAATCTGACGTCTTGAGATTCGCCCGGGATAATCCTTCACCGAAAAGATTACTGTCGATTTGCCAAAAGCTACGCAATTGAAACATACGAAGTTCAGCTGCGAATAGTTGGAGTTTGTGTGTTTGTGACTAATGATTCACTTTTATTTCTACGCTAATCCAGGTTTTGTATTGTGGAATCGATTCTTCGCCCCAACGCTCCAAAAGAGCTTCAGAATCCGAACAACGCTTGACCGGGTAACTCATGAATAACCAGTTTCGCTGAAATTTCGGGACTCTGATAACGGCTACTCGGATAGTAAGACCGGTCGGACTGGCGGCGCTGAAAGGCTTCACCGGGCTGATCGCGGCATGATATAAAGCCGCCGGTTGGACTGACGACAGCGATCGAAGTTTTGATGTGATCGTGAACTCATGCGGAGTCTGCCAGACGGATCGTAAGAAGCTTTAGTGCTGTGTTTTCTCCCGGGTTCATCTTTAAATGATGGCGGTTTGATCGCGGGATAGGTGTCGTTCGGCCCGTCATACGCCCGCGATCCCACCGGTGTTACTGTCTGAGTAGCGCGCCGTAACTTAAGTTCAATAAATTGAATTCACAAAATAGAACCTGGCTATGAATAGAAAAGAAAGAAAATGTATTGGTGATGCCCAGGTTGGAGGGAAACCGGACTTGGAACTTATCGAGGAATATTTACCGCATTAGCAATTCTGTCTAGGTTTTGAAGTCTCTGAATCTTCCATCCGCTGAGGGACTCTCGAAGGGTACGGATATTATGGATGTATGGATGGATAGTGGAGTTGCTTGGCATTGCGCTAGAGTGATGTACGATGACGCTGATGCCAGTGTATGTATATGTGTTTGAGTATTTTCTGATGTAAAGTCTGTCAGAATGAGAAAGTCCCCCACGCGATCGGCGTGCGTGTCGTGCCGCCGTATAGCAGGCATTTCTCGGACCTCTAAGCCAATAAGCACGAATAAGAAACGGGTCTTGAATCATATCCCAGCCAGCTTTTCGGAGCCGTGAAAATGCTGGTCGTAGAATTGCGTTCGCAACAGCCGCTCGACACGCACGCCGACCGCGTGGGCTGACAGTCTCATTCGGACAGACTTTGGCTACCCTACCGTATGAGAATTTAAGTGTTTGACCTCAGTGGTTATCCAGAAAGTTTTTTTCTGATATCATGTTACATAACTTGAATCTTTCAGACCGAGGCGGAGTAAAGTCGCATGCTTTGGGTATTAATTTTACTGAACATGCCTCAACTAAAGATTTACTTGTAAAACATCAATAGCATGAGGGTGAATAACTGGTCATGGTGAGAGTTGTGGAATAGTTAGCCAATCAGCTATACACGGAGACCTTTAGTTTGGCGCAACACTCACAATTCTGGGGGGGGGGATGCGAGACTGAAATTTCCCAATAAACTGTGGTAATCCCTAGAATTTTTTTGAGGATCTACAGATGGAGAAACGAAGCGGGCCTCTACTGAACCTTTTCATACACAAGCATCCTAAGTAACCTTCACCGCTCTGATCGCTGTCACCACCCCATCAAATCTACGCGCTGGAGCATTTATAGTTTCCACTCGCGCGTGTCACGTATAGAAAGTTTTCATGCTCCAACGCCATGACAGCGTGGGATGTGCTGGTGTGGAGGAGTGATAATTGAGCACCTAAAATCACAATTTTCTGACAAAGAGGAGCTCGACGCACACTCCGATCCGCACGCATTCCCAGAGACATTCGATGGGCGAGTGCTCGCCCTCCTGACACGAGAGCATGCTTATCGCGGGGATAAAGGCTGGATGGTACCTATCACGGGCCACGCGTGCCCCCAAATAGAGGCTCGACGCCCAAGACGCTAGTTTACAAGGGAGGCGCCTCTGAGCAAGGACTTGGATGCCGTCGGTTCATTACCCAAGTCTGCGGTACATGGGCCCGCCTGGACGCTGGAGGCCCCAGTTGGTGCTCGGTGCACTGGCCGAGTCGCGTGTAGGCGTGCGGCAGCGTCGCGTGTCGGTATTGCAGCAGCGTCGCGCGCCGGTGCT
This sequence comes from Aplectana chamaeleonis, assembly GCA_029168955.1. Taxonomy (NCBI): domain Eukaryota; kingdom Metazoa; phylum Nematoda; class Chromadorea; order Rhabditida; family Cosmocercidae; genus Aplectana; species Aplectana chamaeleonis. The sequence continues at coordinate 21,781 of JAPDOI010001338.1, forward strand.
TGTGTAAATTTTTGAAATAAAAAAGTTCATAAAGTTTTGTAAGAAAAAAGCTAAGAGGGGCTTATCGCGCGGGCACGAAGCAGCTACTCGCCCACAACAATCGCTACCGCGGGCGGCAAAAAATCGGATTTTGGGCTCCGCGGCCACTATCCCGCTGGCGGCGCCGGCTTTTCAGCGGGGCGTGGAGCGGATTTTTGTCCGAGTTGAAAGGCAGGGTCTGGGTATGATTCCGGTTTTGAGATTCTCCGCTAAATCGGAGCGTATGCTACAGGTAGTCCCAAAAAATGTTCGAAAACTGCGGAGAGGAGGTCTTCCTCAGCTTACTCTGGCCATTTCCGTCAACCACCGCGTTACCAATGTGTGTCCGTCGTCCATGTTTTAGCCATCGTCCACGCATTCTTCGAAACTGCCGTGTAAATATCGGTCATTCTGGCCATGATTATCATCATGCTGTGAATACCGTTGTCCCGGACTTCAAGACCGTCTTCTCCAAAATTAAGGACTAATAGTTTGTGAAGTGTCCAGACAGTGTTCAGCTAAGTTTGCTCAATCAATCTAACCCGAATTTTGGTGGTGTCAAAATTTGACTGCGTCTTGCCTTCAAGGGCTATGGACAGTATCTTATGTAACGCTATTTATTTCGTCATTTTTCATATATTAGGTTTTTGCATTTTTTTATATTTTTAAAATAGTCGAGAGTTGATATAGTTATTATCATTAGATAAGACGCTGCCCACAAAACTCAACTATAAAGTTGGATACGCTAAAGTAGTTGGATTATGAAGATATGATAAGTATTGACATAAAAAATCCCGAAAAAGCGAAATTCGCCTGGTGGAAGAAATCGTGTGAAACGGCTTTGGTAAGAAATTCAAAGATTTTCGGCACTCGAGGCGCCCTTTTTATTTTGATGTAATTTCCGTTCCAAAGCAGATCGAGTTTTTTGGATAGTAAGGAACACTATTATCAGAAAGAAGAAGGACGAGCTTTCTAATGGTATACATCGCTTGATCGAAAGATTTTTGAGGAAAATCGCTGATCTATTCTTGGTGCAAGACCTTCTTAGCAGTCTAGTATTTTTTCACAGAATATCCAAACTTTCAGCGTCCTGCCGATGGAGTTCTTGAAGGTGTAGATCAATTTCGCGGTTGGTTCCAATCATTGCTTCTTACCTCTGTTGCCGTACAGGTACGTATGTAAATCCTACTTTTCTGATTAATATGTAGTAGCTATTTCTGCAGGTTGCTCCTTATTTTTTAGGATGCTCTCCCTTACAAGCGTGTGCATGTTCATGGCTTTTGCGTTGACGACAATAACAAAAAGATGTCAAAATCGCTTGGTAATGTGGTTGATCCGGAAACTGTGAGTCTTCTTCCAATCCTGACAGCGGAAGAGTTGTGGCTGTGACAGAAGGTCGTCTCGTTCCTTCTTTTCGACTGATTGAGCGTGTTAGCGATAGTTTCTCCTAAGTCTTTGTTTATTACAGTAGGCCACGCTAAGGTGCTTCACTAATTGAAGGTCTTAGATGTGGCCGAATTTTCACCTGATCCTGGGATTGGTTCCATTCGCATGGCCGCAATAATTTTTATCCATCATCGTTTTCCCATCATGACAGTGATAGTTTGAAATCCCGTGTTCCGGTTGACTTTTTCGAAGAATTCCGCTAGCGTTTCAGGTGACAGACGGCTCTCTCCGGCAGAAGGCGTTAGGAGCTGATGGCCTTCGGCTGTGGGTGGCACTGTCCGCTGGTGAAACGGTGGGCGAGTCGAAAATCGGTGACAAGGTTTTGGCTGATGTAGGGACCAAGGTATTTCTCTTCAGTCATTGCAGAAAAGTCATCGAACTCATATGAAAACTCATTTTAGCTGATATCAGTTCGAAACTCGTTGAGGTTTCTACTCGGTGGTTGCCATGGCTATGATGGTAGTCATCCTGAGGGTCCACTTCCACTATTGGATCAGGTTTTTCTTGTTGCCTTCTGTTTCCTGTCAATTGTATACTCGTTGTTTATGTGTTGTTTCAGTGGATATTGCGCCAAGCCTATCAGTTCGGTATGGCGTGTGTGGATAACTACAAAAACTATCGTTTTCGCTCAGTTGCTCTAGATCTTCTTCATTTTGCTCAACGCACGCTAAGTGCTCGATACATAGTGAGCTCACCCACCGAATTCTGTTCAGTGTAGATCATCACCTCAAATTAGTTTTCCTTTCCAGAGTCTGGTCCGGGATCGTCTCTATTGTGCTCGAATTGGTTCCAATGAACACACATCGGCGCAGTTCACTCTGCACAGGTGCTGTACGAAATTTGTGGAGGTGCATTGTAATGGGTGTGACAACTGGCTGAAAAACTAATCGCGATTCTGCTGCTGAGATGGAGAGGAGAAGGAAGATCAGATCTGAAATAGTTCTGTATTCCCTCCAGTTCATCCTCCTGCCCGCTAATTTTGGAACTAGCTGGTGGCATATGCTACCAGTCAGCTGGCTTTCGCTTGACGCTGTTTGTCTGCATTCTCTGAGAGTTTTGGCCGAGAACTAGCCGCGAAATGTCTGCTTTTCGCGTAATTTCCTAGAAAAATCCGGGAAATAGCTGGTTACCGCGAAATAGCCGATAAATAGCCGCCAATTAACGCTCGCCTCGAAATTTTCGAGAAATATTGCTCTCCAGGCGGCTGCACGACGCATTCCTGAGGCATCATTCAGATGTCAGCACCCCGTCGGCTCAATTACCCAGTATCTGAAGGAACGAGGGATGTTTGACCTTGCAAAAATCGTTCCCTCGCTGTTGAAACCGGATTCCAAAGCCGCGAGATGTCTGTCCTAGCCTGCGACTGACGAGTCGGGTCAGTTCCAGTCGTTGGTTTAGACACAACTCTGAGGTACTCGGGTCCCGCTCAGCTCCTGGAGGGCCCGCTCAACCGCTGGCGGCCCCTGATGGCGGCTTGACGGCGACAGCGTCGCGTGTCGTTTTGCCGGCCGTGTCTCGGTTATTTTTGTTGTTTCTCGGTTATTGATAGGATATTTCGGGAAAAGTCTTGAAATTGCCGAGAAATAGCCCCGGTGTCTGGTGGCTATTTCTGGGCCAAAACTCTGAAAGTTCTCGCCGAAATAGACCGATCTTATGAATATAAGTCATGCAACTTGTTATCACCTTCAGCCACTGTTCAAACCCCAGCTATCCATTCGTAGTCATACAATATCCAGCCTTGTTCCACCCAACCGCAACAACTAGTTTTTCTTCCCCCTGAATCAAAAGAGTAAGTGACTTGGAGCACTGACCATCCACACTAAGTCAGAAATTTCAGAACAGGCTTATTTGACAGATGCGGACACATCTGAATTCGCAGCAGGTACGTGTTATTCAAAAAACCCTGCGGAATAACAATGAGTCGAACTGTCTCTCCATGCTGAATGACTTCGAACCCTTCTTCTCCTCGTCGGCTTCAAACTTTTGTCTACATTCGGGTATCCGGCAGCCACTGAAGGCGTTGGGAAATGTTGGCTCATCTATAAAATCTCTCTTCGATTTCGACGCGATCATCTCTCTTATGACAACTTCGCGCCAGGAAAGACCCAATTAATGTTCAAAGAGTTTCCTTTTTCTGCAATTCAGCATTTCCTTCTTCACCTTCGATGATTCTCATATCTACCTTCTAGCCCCAAACTAAACCTTCTAGCCTTCTAGCTAGATATGGGAAATTGTGGCTAGCTTTCGAACAGTTTATATTTTTCATATCGTTTCATTGAGCACCTTGAATTTACGGATAACCCGAACAGCCGCTTTAGGAGTCTTCGAATGGATTACTTTTTTCAGGTACCATATTTTTGAAAATTCTAGAGGACGGGTTTTTCCTACGGCCTTTCTGTGCCTTCTGATTAGTTTGAATTCCTCGACTATAGCGTTCAAATTTTCGAGTTAGTGACTACACTCGAGTAGGGCTGTTCGAAATTTTCAGAGTGAACGGATAAATTCGAAAACATGGTACTCTGTTCGAATCAGTATTAGCATTTTTTGATGAGAGGGGTAGCTATGATGAGTTTAGGATGTTTACAGGATAATGCACAGGGTTCTATTTGAACACTTTCGGTGGCTGATGATTTGAAAGAAGTTGCTCGATATTGAATAAATATTTGAAAAACGAATATTTCGATTTTCCTATCAAACCAATTTTCATTTTGCCCCCGAGGCTAGTTCTGGCAGCTGACGTTAATGCGACCCCGAAACATTGATCGATCGTCAATTTCGGGAATTCCCCGATCTTGGAGGGTGTTCTTAGCCGCTCACAGGATTTTCACCGGGTATACAATTATGATGGCTCCATTTTAGCACATCATGGGTGCGTTCCAAGAAGATTTCCACGGGAGGAAAAATGAATCTGATAAGAGCCGACCAATGCTCTCATACACTGGAGGGGGCTAGCGCAGCTCTTCAGGGGGGCAACCCTCCGGGCACCGGCGCTTGCCCCCCCCCCCAATCGGGGGGGCTACCGCCGGAGTGACAATTTGGCTTGATCGGAGCCCCCGTCACTGCCCTGAAGGCCCCTGTCACTGCCCTGAAGCCCCTCAGATCGCCTTGAAGCCCCTGACTGCCTTGAAGCCCCGTCACCGCCCCGGAGCCATGACGTCACGGCTCCGGAGCAGTGACGTCACGACACCAGAGTAGTGACGTCACCCTCCCCCCCCCGGAAAGCGTCTCCGCTGTCCTCCCAAAATATCCCTTTCTGACAATGACTCGAAGTCGCCGTCCAGGGCCGGCCCTGTTGGGCCGAATGCGGCTCTCCATGAGGTGAGGCGCCTTTTATACCGGTCGAGCACGTGATAGATCACAGGAGAAATCACGTCAAATCGGCACAAAACTCGACGTGAATGACTATGCGTGCGTTTGGCCTACTATGCCTTCTCTGGCCTCTATTATCGTAAACTACCTTCTACGACTTCTTCCCATCTTTTCCCTCTCTTCCTCTCGGGGGGGGGGCAAGCGCCGGAGGAGAGCAGGGGCCTCCCCTGAAGCCCCCCTCGGGGGAGGCCTGCGCTGTCGCTCCCCCAAGTCGAAAACGGGCTCTATTGTCCGGCGCTTGCCCACCCCCCCGCAGAGTCTGAGATAGATTGAGAGACCGCATGAAATGAGCCTATCTGTTAGATTATCATTCGTTATATCTTATCAGGCCCATTTTCCTCCCATGGGAATCTTCTTGGAACGCACCCCATAGCAGAAGCGATTAGCTTCCCCGTTGCAAATCGTGGCTGGGAAGGCCACCCTTATGTATATTTTACCTCCAGTTTCCACACATGGTATAACTGCAATTGACCTCATGCGGGCTCCTCGCCAATTGCCTCTCGTGCCCGCTTGCGAGGAACCCAAATGCTCGCAGTCCGTGGGATAGTGCCTGATATGATCTGTGTCTCCGCTTTAAGGTCATACGTGTTACCTGCACATCCACTCATTCAAGGACATCTTCGAAACAATGCATATGTGGCTACAAAGGACTAGCGAACAATAGTCAAAAAATAGAGAATCAAAATACACTTGAAAGTGTACGACATTGTGGGGGCGGGTGTTTATACTCTCCGTTCCCAAAAAGGTTTTCGGTGATAGATCGGATATTCTCTCGGCAAAAGAGATCAGTAGTTATAGATTTCATTATGAGGTTTTAATAGTATTCTATATTTCAGCAACAGAGAGCCTAAGGTCTTGGATTACCGAATCTTTGCCTAGGGTTCTTCCTCGTTACGTATAATGCGTCTTTTAGGGTTGGATCAACAGTAGCGGACTGTATAGCGCCCCTGCTTCCACACCTTGCAGTCGAATTCTTCCGCCATCAACCGGTGCCTTCACATAAATTGGTGAATATTTCATGTCACCAGAAGCTCGTCTTCGCTAGATAATTTTACTATTCTAATAGGTACTACGCGGGGTGCTACAATTCGATGAAGATTTTGGCATCGAACTTCATACGGAGCTTGACCGAACAATGGAGGAAGTCCACCGTTTGAAGGGCGAACTCGACGCACGAGCCGGACCGTCTTGCGATCTTTCTAAGAAGGTAAATGATTAGAAGTGGCTGCTTTGGATAACTATATGGATAGCTAGATGCCTCCTAGGGAGCGGTTTCTCACGCCTTCTCATTCCGTCGGGCGAGAAATTCCGCATTTTAGTGACCTTTCTTTGGAAAATATTGTCGTATCAAGTGATGGATATAAATAGGAGAGAAAATTCGAGAGTGCAGCTATTTGTTTACTCTGATTTGAATTTATGTCAGGGAGCACTTGTGGAAGTGACACCGTCAACTAAAGCTCTGCTGATGTTGTGGCAGAAAGAGGAGACGTCGTTTGATTCGGAGCTGTGTGAAGTTGTCGGTGTGTCGATGGTCAAAATTCGAGATAGCAGTGAGGATCGAGTCAGTCTAGTCGATAGTGAAGGATCATTCTGTGAGAGATGTCGTAAAATGAATAGGATCTCTATAGAGAAGCTCTGCAATAGATGCAGTACAGCCTTGACAGGGATTTAGCTTTGCCGACTAGGGAACCAGAGTCTTAGTGATAATATATCATATGTGACTCTCAGGATTCTATGGAGTGTTTTGAACCTACCTCTGTCCGAACCATGCAACCATAAATTCTGACTGAAAAGTTGGCTAAAATGACTGGTAGAACCTAACCAAGGGATATGAAATTCTGATTGGTTGCCGAGAAAAATTGTCTTGTAAAGCATTCAGCAAACAGTGTAAAGGCAGCATGGACGCTTGTAAACAAATTTAGTGGACTCGTACGGCTTCCTCCACAGCGCCAGCGTCGTTGGAAGCGCCGATAGCGAGCCAGGATAGCTCTACTTGAGTAATTGTGAGTCACCAGCCTGTGAGTTCGCACTCCTACGAATATCAATATGAAAGGGTAATTGCCCTGCCAAATTAGAACCGATGAGATAAAGTCTAATTGCGACATAACATGTCTACATAAAGGCACAGTCCAACCTCAGACACGAAATCAGAGATTCCCACATATTTGTGAAGTAGACCCACCGTATACAATACCTGCCAAGTGCGAACTTTCAATTCTTTCAAATAAACGAGGTACACGATTTCGCCATGGCGCGCCCACATCAAGAAGCCACCTTGGCACGCCTGTTAGACCATTTTTGAGCCCAACAGTGGCGAGATAGGAGAAGATATTTGGTCAATAACTCTGTTCTTCCCTTCATTCTCGGCTTCTCTTCATTCAAGTCCGCTCGCTCAAATTGGTTGCAAATGAAGGAATTTACAACTCTCTGACAACTAGTCCACCCTGCTTTCACCGCTCAATTGTAGGAAATTTTTGAGGGGCCATGATACTTTTTTCAGGTCTTGTGCAATTCCAGATTCATCATTGGAATCAGCGTGGGACCGTAATTTTTTACAATTGAACTGCGAAAGCATGGTGGACGAGTTGTCCGAAACGTCAAATTCTCAGGCTTCTCAGACATTGGAGGAAATTTGGTCTATTTCAGTTTTTGAGCGAAGTAATAGATCTGAGGCTAGAAATGTTAAGTTACAGTCAATCAGGCTGTTTATGGCATCGACTCCCGTTTAATAGTGCCATAACTCCTAAATATTAAATGTTTTATCAAGTTCCGTTTTTCATTCTGTTAGTTATAGGGTTGGGAGGTTACAGGCTGGCGACCCAAAATTATTCTAGTAGGGTCATCCCGGCTCGTTTTCGCCACTTAAAATGATGTCGCCGTTCTGGCAGGGGCTGCACGGAGATCTTCACGTTGTTTTCCCTAGCATTTCTATGAGCTTGCATGCTTCCTTTTTTCAATAGAAAGTATGATTTCCCCGGTCAATCTTTTCATCCTTCGCAATACAGCATGAGAGAAGAATGACCCCATTTTGGCGAAACATCCCACACTTTTGGTAATCGTCCGCAGTGCAGCTGTCACACTGGGGAATTGACCTTGCATATTTTGCAGAAATCAGGGATTGATAAGGTAGCTCGGGCACTGCCTTCAGTGTTCTCTGAAGTGGCATTGAAAGGACGTTTTGCTAGCTCCGGTCGTAGCCGGGGGTTGTTATTCAAAGGCAGTATTCAAGATTGAAACGGTGTTCAAGTTCTCACCGGAAATCCAATGTATCGGAGTCCATTGCAACAATAATGGCGAAATAACGCCTAAAAATGAGCCACAGAAAGCCCTATACGGCTCCCAAACTTGGTTGTGCTATGCCCGCCCCGCCCACTTCCTCAAGGGCCGACAAGGAAGTGGGCCGGTAGGGCATAGCGCATACAAGTTCAAGGGTCGTATAGGGCCGTTTATGGATCGTTTTTAGCTATTCTTTCGCCACTATTGTTGCAAGGGGCCCCGGAACACCCGATTTACGGTGGAAACTCGGAAACAGTTTTTAAAATCGTAAACACGCCTTTAGGATATGATCGGACTTTGTTGTCCTTCTGTCATTCACTCTATGGTCCGTGTCATTCAGTCAGGAAGCCGCGGCGCTGCTTGGCGGGAAGTGGCACGGAGGAATGACGGCTATCGATCGAGCGATTTTACGCACTACAGATGAGCGCGGCTTTCTAATTGAATGACACAGACGATATCTGAAATCATCTGCAGCAAGGTTTCATCTGTTTTCAATGTAATTAATAGTTTTAATGTGTAGTTTCGTAGTATATAGCAGTTATTTGAGTACATCGTTTGTTGTTGTTTTTTTGTCAAAAATATTTTATTGTTGACATTGCGTTAATAAAATAACAAAAGAGATCAGAGAATCGTAGCGTGTTTTCACAGCTCAACAAGATTATGTGTGTAGTGTGGTAGTAGAATAAGGGAACATTTCAGCAGTATCAATGCCTATATTGGAGGTCCAGAGTTCACAGATCGGCTTCAATCATCTGCCTTGTCTTCAGCATCGTCGGCGGCGTCGTCCGCGTCCATCTGAAATTGAAAATGTGTTCCTTGAGCTATTGGTCGAATTTGGATTAGGACCAATGGTGGACCTGTCGCTTATGGTATCGACAGGCCCGGCGAGGCAGGTATACCCTAAGCCTTAGGGATATGGTACACTTCTGCGACACTGGGAGGGTCGCTGTCGCTGAACACGCGATGTGTCGCGGAACTTCAGCTCATGGAGGCCAGGATAGTACTTCCTGCGACAGCGACGGTGCGTCCCAGGCATATCGATTTCAGTCAATATTGATGGTAAGCTTTGCGTTGAGTAGCTCGTCGCTGGAGGTATGATCTCGGAAATAAGCCTGTCGCTGTCGCAGTGCACTGCGACGCACGCGCGACTAATGTCACTACGACGGCCATTACCGTTGGCGCGATACTGTTCCCGCCTCGATTTTCCGAAAAGGCATGTCTGTCGCTCATGACAGCGACAAAGTACCATATACCTAAGGATAAAATGTGAGCTGCGTCTCTAACGAATTCCCGCGACAGTTGTGGATATACTGTCAGCACGGATGGCACTGTAACTGCGCTCCTTATTGTGTGTTAGCGCAAACTCGGTGCACTATGTTACAACATCCAGTTAGGCCCGTTTCTTGCCTCCTCCGAAAAAAAAAGATTCAAAACCCACCCGCGGCTGGCGCGGGCGGTTCAAATCTTATCGGGGGCTTCGGGAAGCTTATCAGATGCGCTCTCCTCTCGACTTGAATCGATTAGCGGGCCGGCGCACGCGACCACCGCGGGTGAGATTTAAATGTTTCTTCTTGAGAAGGGCAAGCCACGCACCTAACTATGTGTATATGCGCACCGAGTTTGCGCCAGCTCACTAACGCGAGCCTACATCCTTGGAGACTACAAGTTCTGGTCGATAAGTCTCAAAAAAATTTTATTCACACAAACCATTTTCAAGGGTGTGGTCGTAGAACATTTTAACCGCGGGAGATGCGGGAAAACGGGGGATGAACAGCGCGCGTGATTTAACGGACGGGGGAGGGTCCAAGCGCGTGATCCAAGCGCGTGATTGAAAGGAACACGGATTTTTACCGGCTTCTCTTGTGGCTGTCATACACTATGACCATCATCCTTTCTTCAAGGGTGTTATTTTAGAAAAAAAAACTAATTTCATGGTCCATCTAATGTTTTTAGTTTGAGAAAGGAACACTAATAGGTTATACCACCGCTAGAAGCATGGACACCCTCGTAATATACTGCATTCGCTGTCTTCAGACTGCGCTTTGTCAGTCCGCTGACGACTCGCCCCTAGCTATCGTTATACCTAACATCAGATCAGGCTCACCTCCTTATCGCTTTCCTCGTCGCTGGACGCCTTCTTCTTCTTTGGTCTGAATAGAAGGAATAATTAAACACCATTTTTTGATTCAGTAAATTGTCTGTGAGGACTTACACCTTGGCTTTCTTTCCTGACTTAGCCTTCTTCTTTCCACTTCCAGCTGGGCGACCACGTTTTTTGATCGTGCTAGCCTTGTCTATCGTTTTCGATGGCTGAAATATTTAGAAGAGTTTTTGCACTCATAGCTAGTAAATATGGTCCATATCGGAGAAAACAGTGCATTTGTAATTGCAGACTAGTGAATTTTGATCCGAAATGGAGGGTAGGATAACATTCAAATTTCTTGTCTGAGAGCTTGTGATGTGGTACGATATAATGGATATTTTGATGCGACCTGGGCCACTGAATCGCTCAAGTGATGGTGGTGGATGGGGGCGATGTGGCTGGTCCCCTCGAGCTAACCCCACAGTTTCTTGGAATGTTCGCAACCCTGCCTGTTTACAGTTGCTTAGAGTGCTTGCCAAAGTGCATAGGGATGAAGAACTTCAAATTTTAACATAAAAGCCAAAGGTGTTGGGTTTTAGGGAACAATTACATTCAAAATTATGCTTCGTCTCCACATTTGTTCGAAAGCGATGGAGTAGAAAACGAACGGAAACATTGTGTACGATTTGAAACTGCTCCGATAATACGACATAAGGCGATTATGTGCTCCTACTGCACATGAGCGGGTCTGTTACAATGAGCGTAGTTCCGCCTTGTTTTCATGCGGAATTGATTGTCCCTCATTGAACACGCATGGTTGGTGAATGTCATGGTGTAGCTCCCATAGCTCTGTTGTGGTCTTTCCGCTAGTCCGGGTGGTATTTCCATACCAATGCAAAATTAAGCAGAGTTGCAGGCCTAATCATGAACATTTTCGAGATGCAATTTCCGTTTTCCATCTTGGAGGAGTGTAGAGAATTGAGAACGATGTCGAGTCCCTTTCACAGCTGCGCCCGATTCGTTGAACGACCCAGTTTAGCGTTTCGCTGCGCCAGATGGTTGACCCCGCTGGTGCGACTGCTTCTGTATGCAATAGCTGCAATCCCATAATGAGTCGTGCGACCTCATCTGCAAAACGTAGCACTATGTTGAACTAAATTGTCACACGCGCCTATGGAAGGTGTTCCAGAAAGAGGGGCACGAAGGCACCCGAGTGCTGCCCCTCCCCATTGTAGCCAAGTGTATCTTAGGCAGCTTTCATAGTCGTCACCGAAAGCGCGGTGGAGTTTGAAAGTTCTTCACTTGCGGCACGCCAGTGCCGCCCATCCAACAACGTCATAGAGGTACCGCCCAAACAGCTGTGGCGGTTCCATAAATTGAGTCGATACTCGCTTCTCAGTTTTAGTCCACTCTAACATAAGTAATTTTGGGAGTATTCTACGCTATCGTATACGCAAATGCAAGTTAGGGATTTGTGTGCATGTCACAGTTGAGGCCCAACTTCAACTCGCACCGCCCTGGTAGTACTGCCGGGGATTTAACAGTTGTATCCCGCTCATCCCGCGCGTGTCGCGCTTGTGGTGAGAACTATCAAAGATGCCTAAGTCCTATGACAAGCGTTGCCCGAAGCGACAAGTCCACGACTAGTTCCAAATCAAATTTGACCAATAGCAGACCTGCCGCTCAGTGTCGCAAGGGTGGTGGTCGTAGTTTGGCTAGACCGCGAAACGAGTGGAGGGAAAGGAGCGAAGGACCGAGATTGGAGGAAACACCGGCTACCGCCAATCACAGTCCTTCGCTACACCTCTGCCTTTTCACGGTTTGGACACATTACGACCACCACTCAAAATGCGAGAAGCGGAGCGACGAAGTATAATATTGGCCCTAGTCCTAGTTATCCGAATAACTGAGGGAATGCTGATATTATATTAATTCAATTATATTGTTAAAAACAGGGTTTGGGCAGAATTTCGATTTCGAGATTTCCTGTCGAATCGGAGCGTATGCTACAGGTACTCCCAAAGAACGTGCGAAGACTGCGAAAAAAGTTTCTTCTGAGTTATTCCAACCATTTTAGTGAACCAACGTGTCATAAATGTGCGTCCATCGTTCATTATTTGGCCATCGTCCACATATTCTACAAAAGTGCCGGGCAATTGTTGCATTCTGACCTTGATTATCATGCTGTGAATATCGTATTCCCTGACATCAAGGCTATTGTCTCTAAACGTAAGGACTAACAGTTTGTTAAACGTCCAAGCGGTGTTTGTCAATGTCAGCCAACTTTAGCTAACCCGAGTTTTGGTAGCGTCAAAATTTTACCGGACCCTGCTTTTAAAGTGAATGTTTTAGTAGGCATTCACCTCGTTAACAGTGGGGATTAGGAATTTCGGTACATACTACATAGCTATTAATCTAGATGTTACGGAAGGATACGCTCACTTGCAATAATACAAATGAAGTTCTATGTCAGCCAAATGTTGCAAGAGGGCAGATTGCACAGAAAGAACAGGTCTGATCGTTCCGTTCGGATGGGTTTTCAAGAAATCTTCATTGTTGTGGTATAATCGTCACTCTAATTCGTGGATGTGTTGGGACACGCAGAAGCCTGTGCAATCATTGGATCATACACCTGTCCCCTATGGCGAGAGTCAACAAGTGCTTAAAAATTTTAGACGAGATTTAAACCTCTTCTGTTAGTTTATTTCGCCAATCACAGTTGTTCAAACACAGTTTGTAAAAGCTGACTACCATTTAATATGTAAATTTGTGTACTATTCTTCCAATACATAAACCGAGTGTATAGAGAGTTTTAGGGAAAAAACGAGTTACCTTTGCTACGGTCTTCTCCTCTCCGTTCACTTCATCACTGTCCTTGATAGCCTTTGGTGGCCGACCTCGGCCACGTCCTGCAGCGGATTTCTTTCCCTTCACTGCCATACTGGTCCTGAAGCGAGTATGTGTGTGATATGAGGGTTCATTCTACCGACAGGAAATGATGTTCGACGGCGAGCGAGATTACAAATACTTTACAAGAAGGAAAGCGGGTGAAATAAAAGCTAACAGGAAAATAAGGTCGATGAAGGGTTTGCGGAGGCATGAGAAAATAAAATGACGATTCTCAATTGAAAACGTAGAATAATGCATTGAATATTCGAGTTATTCAGGTATAGAATGGAAACTATTGAAGCTATCGAGAAGCTCAGAAATGAACGCCTTCAACCTCGAATAAGTGGCATGTAAGGTCATTGTAGACCTCATTATTACTTCATTTAAGGGCAGTGGACACGATAAAAACCCGTATTCTAGTTTACTGTGTTTTCGGGTAGGCAAGTTCACGAAGTAGTGGATGATATGGAAGAGCCTCCTTGGAACTCTCGAATATCGGAGGAAAAACTGTTAGAGCAAGCCTATTGAATATTGATTTACACTTGGTAGTGTTTTGTGCACTGCGGAAAAACGTCGAATCAAACATCACAAATGTTTTGAGCTTCGAAGTTCTTAGGTGAGTCAAAGGCAGTGGTCGCGATAAAATACGACTACCTTTTTTTCCTCTCAAAACCCTTTTCTGGGTTTGGATTAGTAGGACCAAAGAGAAAAAATCGCGAAAAACCGCTCTTTCGGGCCAAATTTAAAGCCTAAACTTTCTTGTCTTTTGATGGTGGTCGAGCCCACTCCACATTATCGACAGCGATGATCTCTGATATCAAGAACATCGGATGGCTTGAAATTTAATTTCAATCAGTGAACATTATCCTTCGGGCTCATCTAGTCAAAAACATTGACTGAAGTGCTTGCTTTCATTGTTCAACTGTTTTCATTAGGTAAATTTGCAATTTCTTTTTCTAAATGTCGATGATTTTTGACTGCTCGGCATGAGGCTGCAATCTTTTTAAGCGGCGCTGTGCACGTGTGCACGAACTGATATCTTTGGACCCTAGAAACTCTAATTCTAGCCCGTTTTTCACCATGAAACCTTCATAGTTCTTCAGCTATTTTCGATCTAAGTAGATTTTTGTGGTTTTTTTTCGATAACGTTTTCCATCGTGACCACTGCCTTTAAATATTAGGATGGGTCAATGCACATGCTTGGATGTTAGAATCTTTAGCGACAGAGTATTTAAAAATTCGGCCTCTGTCCCCGTGGTGAAAGGAAGGACAACTGTTACATGACGTGGGCGGGGCGACCCAATGCGTTGGTTCGACCACAAAATTTTCACCCGCTTCCTGGCCGTTTTTCGTCGTACTTCCCTACTTACTCTTCTTAAACGGACCCAAGGCTTAGGTTTCCGCAAGGAAACTTCTAACTTTTTTCCAACATAAACACTGGCTTTAAAATTGTGAAAACGCGCTGCGAATCTTTACTTCCTGAGGAACTGTTGGTCGTGACACTGTAATTTTTTGTGCACCCGTCCTTCGTAATTCTTTACTTACAGGCCATAAAACGGCCAATGTCTCACCGTCGACTGCGCACCACGCGCTGCGCGAACGGACGCCCGTCGGGAGCAGCCGGGTTTCGGCCGCCGCGCGCCGTTTGGGCCGCATGCGCGGCTCCCAAACCTCGTCTGCTTCCGACGCACGTGCGGTCGCGCAGCGCGTGGTACGCAGTGGACGGTGAGGCATTGGCCGTTTTATGGCCTGTACTGTCCGTTCTTTGCCTTGGACCCTAACTAATATTGTTTTGCATAATACATTCTCCCATTGCCGATTGACCCCATTACACACCGGCCACAGTAACCGAAAACTCGTTCTTCCTACCGGACAATAGTCCATGCTCGAAGAAAAACTTTCCTGAAATAAGGCGCTTCAATGCGTTTTTCGCCGTTTCTTCGTGATTCTAGCCACACATTATAGCTAACACACGCGGCATTGAGGTGATCGCGGCGGGACTCCTAGACCATTCGCCATCGAAGTCGTCCATGGGTTCAGATTCTCGTCGGAGAGGGGGCGGGGCGGGCATAGCAGGCATTACGGGCTAACAGAGCCGCAACTTCGCGACCGTGTTTTTCGAATTCAGGCCCGTTTTCGCCGCTATCTTCGACACTGTCCCGTCCAGCACCTGCCAGCGTAGTATTTGACATTGAAAACCCGAGGACGAAAATCATCGCGAACTTTGCCTTTCAAATATCAGATGGTCATAGAATGTTCGTAACTCTACCCATATCTACTGGACTTATCTTACCAACTACACAGTACGCTGTCAAACATGAACTACGGCATCGAGTCGGCACTGCCCGTTGCAGCAAAGCCTACACAGAAATTCCGATAACGTTCGATTAATGTTTAGACCGATCAAAACATTGAAATATACAACGGGTGTTCAGTAATAGATGACTAGTGGACGACATCGGATCGATCCTTTTGTGTATATGGTTCATTATTAAAATAGCTGGCGGCACCCCAGTTGCGATATATGTAGTAACAGAAAGAGCAGTGGTCGTTTTGTGAAAAAATAGAATGACTGAAATAGAGACTGATTAGCTTTAATTCTATATTAGCGATATACAACTGACACATTCAGAGCGGCCATGTGCTGCGAATGGACGAAAGTTTCCCTCTCATTACGTCGTTATCGTAATAGCACGCCGACTCGTATCAGGAACACCTGTTGTGGAAGGGCGCACGGATGTGATCTCAGCGGGGGTGAAGGTCTCACGGACTTATGGACAACATGGTGATCCTATTATTGTTCGAAACGCTTGTAATTCGATTGGAAGCGTATCATGGCCAAAATGAACACCTATAGTGTTGCAGCCTATGGTGCAACTCGGACAACAGGACGGTCATATGCCGCTGTAGGAGCACGTGGCCGTATTGTCGTTCACACCACTTTGCAGTCGAATCGAAAGCATATTGCGGCCAAACTGGATCCACCGTGCGTATTTATACCATGCAAACCATACTTGACGGCAGGGCTCATCGCGGTTCCATCGAGAATCACGGAGATAGCCCGGCCCCATTGATAAAAGTTCTTTCACAGACTTTTGAATGCTATTTGTGTGAATTAAGCGATGGACTGGAACATTATATGCGCTCACTCAAATAGTTTATCCTCTATTTCGGACAGAAATATATTTTCGTCGATCGCATACGTGCGCGCGCTTATGCTGTTTCTTCACCCCCAAACTTTATCGCTGTCTCTTCCCTCGCTCCGCACACGCACGTGAAGAAACGAAGTGATTTTTGTTCTTAATTAGACGCTAATTCAGATACTCAATAGTGAAGCCTTTGAATTGCAGATTAATTTAGAGTGCGAGAGCGATTTATTTAAAATATTGAGCCTTCAAATGTCAAGTTTTTATGATTAAACAATCCCCAATAACTATTCATCTTAATCAAGTTTTATTGAATCAATCACGGACAGTAACTTTTGAACTTTCCGCTGTCACTAAAGTAGCACATCACTTACGAACTAAAGCGAAGGGAGTGACTTCAGCTGCTCATATACTCAAAAGGTAGCGCGAGCAACAATCGGTAACTACATATATCTACCGTGGTGAATTACTGAAAGAAGTTTGGATAAGTGGTTAAGAGAAATAAAATCACAGGAGGCAAAGCCACTTTAAGGGTATTGTAAATTTGAATAGGCTCTTACGTAAACACCAAATGCTGAGGTAAAGACAGAAAATGCGTATGGTTAGAAAAGAGTTGTGGCTATTCATGTGACGCATACATAGTGAATGGAAGCCTTGACAAGGAAGGAAGGAAGGAAGGCAGCGAGCAAGAGGCCGACTTGAGCTTTGGCCTCGTCCCGAGAAAACCGATTAGCATTGCGCCAGCACAGCAGTTACGCTTCGATGAGAGACCACATACGTCTCATTTATTCAAAGAACATTCCCAACAATCCAATGGTGCGGTTGAATAGTGATATCTTGGGGTTGAGTAGTTTTTTGGAGTATTTATCGTCGAGAGGAGCGTAAAAAATCTGTAAAATTTGCTAAAGTTCTTCGAAAGAGATTGCTTCGTAAGATCCTTAATGAACTTTGGCTGTGGTTGTTTTTCGATGCAGAACACTTTTCTGTTCTATTTCTCTACTAGTGACGGCGGTGAGCTACGCCTACTCCTGAACCATCCCATCCCGCTTAGTAGTAAGATAAGCCCTTCCTGTCGACGTCAGGTCAGCTCAGGCAAGTTCTTTAAAAAAAGGTTTCTGAGAGTCGCGGAGAAGCACTAAGCCAAGGATTTGAATGATTTACTTCTAAGGACCTTCTAGGAAAATGACTGAGCCCGTTTCGTAGTGTAGATCTGTTTTTGAGATTCACAAAAAAAAACATAAAAATAATTTTTCTTTGCAAAAAAGTGGAGCGTTTTTTCATCTCACAGGGCAGTTTGGACAACTGAGGGGCCTTTTCAAGAGATAGTCCGAATGTGGGTGAATATGGGGAGTATGTTGCAGAAGGAAAGCGGGGTTCGAGAGTGCTGCGTGCCCACAAATGAGGCCGAATCGATGCAGCGGGGAGGCAGTAGTGATCTGTGAACGAAGAGCGAGCGATAGACAGACGACGGACGGGGCGAGAGAGAGTGAAGCCAAGCGCCACGGCCTTGAACGAGGCCGTAGAGATCTAAAAAAGACGATAAAAAATTGCCACTGGGTGAGTGTATCGAGTAAGTAGAGTAGCAGTGTTGCGATTGGATGCTAGCCAGGCGTGACAACGATGTTTGTCGCACAGAATGTGCATGCGACTGGGTACGGCGCATTTGGAAACTGTCCGGGAACATTGGTTTCCTAAACTTTCAATATCACAGTTTGTTATCAAAAGGAACCAGTTTTGATATAGGGTATCTTCCCTTCATTTACTCTGAGAGCACATTCTGTCGAAAACGCCGTTAGCAACAAAATTTATACCAGTTGAGGTATTTCCAATGAAGTTTTCAAATCTATGCTTGTGAACTACCGTTCGTAAGATTTGGTCAGAAAGCGAGCGAGATCAGGTTTTCCCTTTTTTCGTCTTTCTGTATAAAAGTCGACTTTTAGCGAAACTAGGGTGATATTCAGGTTCCTGACGTTGAGGGCTTCCCAATGGTCTACTCATTGTGGGGGTAACGCTGAGAACTATGAAAGTTAGACGACCATCCAGGTTTGTAATTACGGTGCTGTGGCGGATGGAGGAAGGTAACCATCAGGCAATCTCTAGGATTTTTGGAAAAATTACATCGGATTTGACTCAAAACATTTTTCGGGGGGTTATTTCTGAACAGGAACTCAGACAAACCATCGCTCGGAGCGGGATCGGCTCCTCCTAATTATGACGTCATCGCCCGGACAACTGGCACCGCGGTCCTTGTCCGGTGCGAACAGCAGCCTCGGCCGCTGCCCGGTCTCTCTCGGGGCGACAGCGGTGCCAACTCAAGAGATAGAGAGTATAGTTGTACACGAACGAAATTTTCGAAAGATTTTCGAAAAATTTTTCGTTCGAAAATTCGTCGAACGAAATTTTCTAATTTCTCGTCCGTTCGAAAATCTTTCAAACGGAAAAATTTCGATTTTCGTTCGTTCGACATTTTTCTCGAAATTGTACAACTACAATAGAGATACGCAGGATTGGTTGTTCTCTGAGTGATAACCTGCGGAACCCAGTGGCAGTGCGCCGGACGTCGGACAAAGTATACGAGACACAATTGGCGGTGCGCCGTACGCCGGACAAAGTGTATATCACCCCAGTGGGAGTGCGCCGTATGTCGGAAAAAATGTATTGGACCACAGTGGCAGTCCGCAGGACGCCGGACGAAGTATACGGGACACCAGTGGCAGTGCGCCGGACGTCGGACAAAGTATACGAGACACAATTGGCGGTGCGCCGTACGCCGGATAAAGTGTATATCACCCCAGTGGGAGTGCACCGGACGCCGGATAAAGTGTATTGGACCACAGTGGCAGTCCGCGGGACGCCAGACCAGACAAAGTACATATACGGGACACCAGTGACAGTGTGCCGGATGCCAGATAAAGTATGCGGGACCCAAGTGGAAGTGCCCAGGACGCCGGGAAAGTTTGTGGGACCCCAGTGGAAGTGCGCAGGACGCCGAAGAAAGCGTGTGGGACCCATGTGGGAGTGCGCTATTTATATGCGGGACCGCGGCGGGGGTGCGCTCGACGCCACAAATAATATGTGGACCGCAGTGGGAGTGAGCTGGACGCCGAAGGCAAAGTGCGGTACCCAAATGGGAATGCGTCAGACGCCGCGAAAAGTGTGCGGGACCCCAGAAGGAGTGTGCAGGACGCCATGAAATGTATGCAGGCCTAGCCGAACAAACACGGGATCCCTTACACGATCGATTTCCGTTTCTTTTCCTTATCTTTTCGCTTTCTGTGACTACTCAGACAGAATTATTGGATCACCCGGGAAGTTTCTGTTTTCTCTCGCCTCCCCAAATACTGCCAGTGCGATTTCCTAGCCTAACTCTGTTATCTGTCATCCGGGGGATCACTGGAGGGTGAGTAGTGCAGTGGCAGACATTAAAAAAACATGGTTAGGTGAATGATCACTTCCTAATGTGTTTATCTCATGCACAGCCGGTGTAAGAGGTGTCTCATCTCACTTGAGTCCTAATTCGTCATTCTGGTGCCATAAGGCCCCCGTCATAGTCGGTGGATCTACTGAGTCCCACCCGGTCGATACGCACCGCATTCGTGGGAAATGGGTGGAAAAAAATCAACCCACTGAGTCCGACTGCGACCGTCTGATGCCCACCGCAATCCCCCCGGTCGATACTGATGGTTCTCATGCGTACAAGGGCGGAGCCAATGCACCGACTGAGTCCGACTTAGTCCCACTGAGTCCCACCCGGTCGATATAGGTGTTTCTCACGTGATTTGGGTGCATTTTTTCGGCCGACTGCGACCTGCCGAGTCCCGCCGTATCTCGACTCTCGTCGTCTGCGCTCTGCCCCACCTGCTGCTGATACGGAAATCAGATTCAGACATGTTGAAAACAAGAAAAATCAGCCACCAAACACGTTCCGATTCACAGCTGAGGTGATAATCGTCACTATCAATTGCGTGTTTCGCAGAGGAGCTGGTTGGTGCTGGGGGCAACCGGACTCAGTGGGACTCAGCAGGTTTTTCGACGAAGTCTGACCGGGGCCTAAGGTGACTTCGAGTCGCTCTGCGGAGGCCAGCGCATTTTTGACCGCTGAGGGATAGGGGATCCCACGGCTGGGGGTGGGGCGGTTTTCGCAGCAGTCAGCTGGGAGTGTGGTTCCTCATCACAGACCTCGGCGAAGGGTACGCTCATGTGGCGGACCGAGGCGGGGCTTTCCTTGCCGTGGACCGCGACACTCACGCGCTTCTCGAGAAGAGGCGGAGCTAAAGAAAAATCATCTGTTCAGAAAATTACAAAAATCGCGCGGACAGCGGCCGCAGTGCCAAATGGGACCGAAGATCGCTCCGAGCGGGACTGCGGTCGCCCGGAGAGCGGCTGCTGTGGCCCGAGTAGAATTCTAATTTTCGCTCGAAGCGGAGAGACAGCGTCATTTGAGTCGCTCTCCTTTCCCGCTCCGAGCGGTGGTTTGTCTGAGAATCTACAGCCTGTTTCCTGATATTATGAGGCTTACAAGGGAAGAATACAAAGCGTATGTCGGATCTGCGGATACGAATTGAATCATCAGCATCTCTTGAGCATCTATAGTAAAACTTTGCAGTATCCTACCCCGAGCAGCTGGTTCCAGAAAGTTATGAGGGTTTTTGAAGTTTCGCGAGAAGGTAATGGTACCTACGAGAACTTTTTGGGGTGTTTTGAAAAAAAAATCGGATTTCGCTCAAAACTTGTATATAGGGGTAATCTAGGGTGCTGAAAAGGAATCTGGGGTCTGCTTCTTGAAATTCTGACGTTTGTTATAGCTTATGGAAGGTAATCCCCATTTATGGGGCAAAATATACCTTAGTAGTTCGAAATTCGGAAAATGGACGTCAGATTAGTAACCACCACCCCGAATATCTCCACATTAGATTTTAAATCAAATCTGAGGCCCGTAGTAAACCCACCACTCATTCAGGATCATCTGAATGGGTGATAAGACGAGCCCGAAACGATTCAGACAGGGCTCAGACGAGTCCGAAATCGTATCGAGCGATAGATTGCTTTCAAGCGGTCGGTCTTCCAAAGCCTTGATGATGGGGGCATGATGATACCTGTGATTACAAGAACAACCGACCATTATTCTCTACGTGGTCGTTCACGAACCGACCAACTCCATGCTCCGTTTCTAAATAAATGAAATGCTGTTTGTTTCGTGGAAGCTGATATTGATAATGATACATTGATAAGCCGAAATCTCAGCTGAATCAATTAAGTTACTCTTTTGCTCCTTAAAACAGTCTCGAGCGCACTCCTGACCTGGCATGCTGTTTCACTCTTCTCTAGCCAGGAAGTCAGTCAGATCTGCGTGAATCGATTCAGTCAGATCTGACTGAGTGATTCAGCTTAACTTGTTTGTTGCTGCCTTTCTCTTTTTAGCTTAGGTCGCTATCCTACAACACGTACGTCTGAAATGTGTGCGGCTCATCTGAATTCTTTTCAGAACATGGGTTCAGATAGGCTGAACTGAAATTTTCGCCGGCTTTACTACGGGCCTGAGACTGATCAAACTACCGTATACCCACCGCAATCTACCTCAATCTGTAGAAAATCGGCAAACGGACCTCAGATTCGTGCTAAGCCCACCAAATTACCGTCAGAGAACGATTTTGAGACACATCTGCCGAAGAAATTCGGAAATCTCAAAAGGGGAGTTCTGCCCTAAAAATGTTCTCCCGTTGGGATGTTTTGAATGTTTTTAAGCCGCAAACTTCGGAAAATCGCTAAATAGACTTCAGATTGGTGATCAGCGTCCCAAAAACCTCCCTGGAAGAATTTTAAGTCAAATCTGGAACATTATTCTGAAGCACCTTCAGAATCCCTAATTGATATAAGTAAACGCTCAACCGAAAATCCGTACAAGTCCAAAACGCTATCTGTCTGCATAAAGTTTGGAATATGTACCTTGACCCAAATTTTGCACAGGGCGTGCTGTTTTGGGCGCTGAACGCGATTACGAGATCCGTTTCCAGATTTTCGAGAGTTTACCGCTTTGGAAGGTACAAAAAGCGCAAAGAACGAGCGTTTTGAGCTTATAATTTCTCGGAAACAACGGCTCGGGTTCGAGTACTTCACAGTTTTACTATATATGCCCAAGCTATACTAGCAATACAATTCGTTTCTTCAGATCCGACATACGCTTTGTATACTTCCCTCGTTAGTGTAGGGTACGGTTGATATAACGGTATTCAACTGGCATAACTTGCCAAACAATCTCAGGCAATTTCACGCTAGCAGCCAAACATCTTGCTCCCGCCCAATTCAACAGAATAGCAACAGCTGTTGAAAATTTGGCTTCTGTTGCTGTCGTCCCTAAATTTCAAATAATAACAACGTTCTAATGATGTTGGGCCACAGATGTTGGGTTCGTACCGCAGCTGTTGGGTTTCTGTTCGGCTAATATCTACAGAAATACGCTTGTTTTCATTCCTGTTCATTTTTTCTCCTGTTCCGTATCAGCATCACCTACCCGAGTACTGCAAAAAGTATACTATATCGTCAACCTCTGAATGGTGGCAAGCCGTAATGCTGAAAAGATAGCTTTATGGTAAAATTCATACGGTCGTTTTCGAGAAAACAGAATGGAGGAAATGGAGAAACAACCGTTTCCAAGATAGTGCGATAGTAGCTGCAACGCGGCTTCCCACAGATAAGATAGAAACCACGAATGGCTTCACTTCTTCCAAGTGCCTCAGTCGGCTTTTCAAAGTCAGACCTGAAAGACGATCTCGAGTCTCTCTCACTCAGAACATTTTCGTTTACTTGATTTCAACTTTAGAAACAACTTTCTGCTTGTCGCCGTAACCAACCACGGTATAGCTTTTTGTATGTTGAAAACAACTTGAGGCTCACCAACTTGCCAACAACAATTGCCCTTACTGTAAGAACAACTGTATAACAAGCTACAGAGGTACTGGGGTGATGGCCTGCGGACCTTTGCCAGCTGGCCGCGATCTTCGCCGCGGCCAGCGGTGAGTGACCACCCTCACCGCGGACCGAGGCCAAACCGCCCCCCCCCCAGCCGTGGGGATGCCCACCATCCCCCCAGCGGTAAAAATATGCTTGCTTCCGAAGAGTGACTCAAAGTCACCCTCCAGGGCCGGCATGAGAATGGCGAATGAGGACTCTAGCAAGATGAGGCACCTGTTATACCGGCCGTGCGCGTGATAAGCACATTACGACGTGATCACCATCAATTGATAAAGCAACCGACCCATTTGAAGATAGTTACCCGATTCTCGAGTCTTATGCTGATGAATATCTAGTTGTTGATACCTTATCGCTAAACTTGGCTTAATCGAAGCTTGTTTCCACCGTATAGCATCCCTAATCAGCTGGAGAAAGTGAGCTTCGCCATGTTTTCTCCAGTGATTGAGCGCAAAGTAGGGCTACAGTGGTTTTGATGTCAATTCATAGTTGATGGTCTCCGACATAACTCAATCCTTAGTTGAATTAAAGTGGTTTCAAGCTAAATTAGTTGAATAAATGTTGATTTTGCTGGTTATTGCTGGGAATCAGGTTATTCAAAAAGTTCTGAGCAAGAGAGGGACCGATGGTCAAGTTCCAGGATCTTCAAGGTGCTGCAGTATATAGTAGCAGTGAGGGAAGTCCCCCATGGTTTGCAGCCCGGGCAGCACCACCGCTGCAAACCGTGCGGGACTCAGCAGCGAGTAGGCCGGATCCGCTGTAGACAGTGAGGGAAGTGGGCCAGGGCTGCAGACCATGGAATGCTTTCTGCTTGGCTACTAGCTAGTCTGTCTGGCTACTATATAGAGCCTAGCTCTCTCATTTTGAGCCGGTCGAACCAAGGCTTATCGGGCTTATCACATCAAAATCTCATCATCACTGCTATGTTTTGCCATGACCGACCGCTCCGCTGCTTGCTCCGCCCGGACTCATCCGAGCAAGAAAGGCTTTAGCTAGCTTTCAATAATGTTATACAGCCCCCCCCATTCGGCTCTCGTAAACAAAATTGATGATGACCAATTGATAAATGGTGGGGTATCAAAGAAGTGAAGAGCGGTGTGTCTTCATTCACGCACCGTCCTTTTTCAGGGGTCAGCAGTTGAGGATCTGCCTGGACTTGAAAGAAGGAAAACAGCACCACAGGTGGTCAATATATAGCAAAATTAAAGCCAAAAGTTGGAAAATTTTAGAGCCAACTTGAGAGAGCTGATTGGGGGGTTGGCTGGGTAAGAGCACCCGCCAGCTTTCTGTTCGGATACTAGTGATTCATGCGTTCGGCTACTAGCTACTGAAACAATCTTTTTTCTCATAGCTACTAGCCGAACAGCTGTGGAGAGAATAGCAACAGTAGTAGTCACGAAAGACGAGAAATCTTGGGAGGTAGCCGAACAACCTTTGAGGCTGCTGTTGATATCATGTTCGGCTACTAGCGGAACATTGTCCGAGTCAAAAGCAAAGGTCAACGCTTATGAGTGATTGAAGGCCTCCGCATAGTCGGGCAGGGCGAGTTGCGCTGTAGTAACAGGGAGTGAAGGCTACCCGCGTGGTTGCGTAGCAGCTCCTTATGCGGTAGACCGCGCACTCCGCCCGGGAAGACTATGTGGGGGCCTTGGGTCATCTATATGGCAGACGTTTTAGAATTTTCTGCACCAAACACACTAAAACATTCGCGGTAGGCAAAAGTAGAATGTTTCAGAGGTTTAAGATTTTTTTCTAAACTCGCGCGATTTTAGGGCTCTTTTGCTGCTATCCCTTATTTCGTGGGCTTACCTACGCAGGAATTATTAGAGATAGGACACCATTTTTTTCGCTAACACTGCCTTTGAAAGCAAGCTTATGATGAATGAAACAAGAACGCTTTTAGCGTGCTAGCGGAGCGCCGATAGCGCAATCTTTGCCGTGAAATTAAATGCGTCGTCGTTGTTGGTTGCAGACGAATAAATAGGGTAGTTGAGTGTTTCTTATTGAAGTTGTGGAGATAGGGTTTGGCTTGTCCTCAAAATCAATCTGTTCCGAAATTTTGTAGTGCTGAAATTTGGCTGTAAAGGTTTTCAAGTTGTTGGCGTGTCGCTGAGTAGAGTTCACCGTACTCAGAGTTAGTCACTACTGTCACTACTACTTGGGAGAAGTGAGAGACTGACTTATCAGTGTGATATTAATGTTATTTGTACTGTATCATTTACTTTGTCACTATAAAAGCTATGAATGATCTGGGTATGGTTTAATTTAACACATACAATCTGCATGGTCAGTTCGAGTCAGAATGAACAGATCTCTCTGGACAGCGTCTGCCCTTCATGTGATTTGTTTGATCTTGTTTCAGACTGGGTCAACGACTATGTCATCGTGCTCCATAAACTGGATTCCCAATTCAAAAGATCCAAGGTCTCTTCTGTGGGTGAGGAGTGAAAGGAACGAGGAGTCAATAAGCGTTTCACTTTCAGGTATATCGAAGGTCGTGGAAAACGGAAAGGTCGGACATTCAAAGTGATTCCACTACCTGCCGAGATCGACCGCAGCACAATTCAAGGACGCAGTCAGTGGAAGGACGTTGGAAAGGTTATTGTGCACCGATGGACTTCCTTTTACAGTGGATGGATCCCATTGTTCCGCTTCAGAATCAGCAGATTCGCCGAATGTTCATCTCTGGAGGCGTTTCCATGTTCGCAGAAACGATGCGTCCCTGCTTAGAGAAACATCACGGTCGTGTGCTGTCGTCGTTTTCAGAAGTTGTCAACAAAAGCATACCATTCTGGGATAAGGTACGAAAAAATTCGAAGAAACTTCTGATTCGTGTTAACGACGAACTTTGGAATGCCTATTTGCTTCCTCATATGAGAGTCGGTAGGATATGTTTACACTCCTCTGCCGTGCAATCGCGGCGACGCTCCACAGGCGGGTGTGGCAAACGAGTACAAAGGCACCAAATGGGATGTAGACAAGCACGCGGTTCTTTGATTTATCGGATATGCCTATTGGATCGTTACAAACCTAGTTTGAGGCGGAGGCTTTTCAATTTAGGGGGATGCTCTTATCCAGCCTACCTCCACAATCGGCTCACTCGAATTGGCTCTAGAAATTTCTAAGCTTTTCTTCCGATTTTGTTATGTCTCGACCACAGGTGGTGCTGTTTTTCTACTTTCTACTCCAGGCAGATCCTTAACTGCTGACTCATGGGGAGAGACAATTATGAAATGCCATCGGCAAAAAATTATCGCGGTGAACAAAATAGATGATGCCCAATTGATAAAGGGTTGGGTATAAAAGAAATGAAGAGCGGTGTGTTTTCATTCACGCACCGTCTTTCTCCGGAGGTGAACGGCTGAAGCTGAGCTGAGAGATTAGAGAAACAGCCTCACCGGTGATTAAGATATCACGATATCGGGGCCTAAACATGGGAAACTATTTAAAAAAAAACTACTACACTTCCGTGAGAATTTTGTGCCGATGGCAAATCATAAACTTGTCTCTAGGAGGACGGTGTGTGAATGAAGACACACCGCTCTCATCTTGGCTGCATAACATTATTCGATTCAAGGCAGGAACGAACACAGAAATATAAAACT
Source organism: Aplectana chamaeleonis (assembly GCA_029168955.1). Lineage (NCBI taxonomy): Eukaryota > Metazoa > Nematoda > Chromadorea > Rhabditida > Cosmocercidae > Aplectana > Aplectana chamaeleonis. Next base: position 48,582 of record JAPDOI010001338.1, read on the forward strand.
CAAACCGCAGACTTCATCCACCGTAATCCAGTGGACATGATAAGAGTGAAGGAACACATCTGCATCTCATTTACAGCCGTGATAAAATGTGGGTTGGTGGAATGATATCATGCTCCTCGGGCGGAATTCACTCCGATACTTGCGGAAAGTGGTTCTACATGCCTGTATGGTAAGTGTTGTCGAGAGCAATAGTTGGGAAGCGTTGAAGCGCAGGAGTTTGGGCAACAATTGAAGTAGGCGAAGCTCCGGTGGAAAGCAGAGCTTAACCCATAAGGGCCTAACGTGCCACCCTATGCAGTAGTAGGGAAAAGCTGCAAGTCTTCCAGCTCAATGAGTAACCCGACATGAAAGTGCTTAGTGCAGCGTTTCAACCGCACGGCCATACGAAACCTTATTCTATGAAAACTGGAATGAATTTCGACATCATTCCACCGACCAGCGCTTCATCATGACAATGAATGAATGGAGTTGTTTTCAACACTCTTATGATGTCCATTGGGTTACTGTGGAAAGAATTGTGGTGAGCGCGAAGCGCTCACCAGGATTTGGCTTTGATCTCTTCCCGCGCGGATGCCCTACAATGAGATCACCTATTCATACCGTCAACAGAGGTATGAGCTGTACACTATTCGACGCGCTGCAAGAAATTACATATGTGTGCAACTTTTCATCCCAACTGGTCCCCGCTTTCTGAAGTTATGACCTCTCAAAGTACGCAAAAACGTTCTCCACCACCGCCTCCGCCTCCGCCTCCGCCTCCGCCTCCGCCACCGCCTCCGCCTCCACCTCCGTCCGTCGAAAACCATTTTTTGGAAGGCGTGGACCAAATCGCTCGAAAATTTGTGACTAGATGTAATAGACCACGGGAATGACGAAAATAATTGTCAGAACTCACCATAATGACTTCTGGGCCCCAAACGGGCGTTTGAAACTCGGAAACCGGCCTCTCAAGATTAGTTTATAAAAATGACGGGTTTTTCGTTATCAGTCATTGTTTTCTTAGAGACTCCATATAAATACCTTGCTCTCTAGGGTGGGTGTACTCTAAACGTCCGGCTTGGAGACAGGACGCTATGCGGAAGGGTTGTTTTTGAGCGTGGCGCGTGTTTGTACCATGCGCACCAAAGATAAGAAGTCGTCGCAGGGTGTGCTGGAAGTGTCGGTTGACTATGCGAGACCGCAGTAGGAGTATGCAGGACGTCGTGGAACTACAGCAACCCCTCAGTAGGGGTGTGCAGGACGCCGTAGAATGTGTGCAGGACCTCGGTAGGAGTGTGCAGGACCTTGGTAAGTGTGCAGGACATCATGGGACCTGTGCAGGACCCCAGTAGGTGTGCAGGACGTCGTAGAATGTGTGCAGGACCTCGGTAGGAGTGTGCAGGACCTCGGTAGGAGTGTGCAGGACATTTGGGACCTGTGCAGGACCCCAGTAAGGGTGTGCAGGACGTCGTAAGAATGTGTGCAGGACCTCCAGTGGGAGTGTGCAGGACCTTAGTAGAGAGTGTGCAGGACATCATGGGACCTGTGCAGGACCCCAGTAAGGGTGTGCAGGACCTCCAGTAGGAGTGTGCATGACATTATGGGACCTGTACAGGACACTCGGTAGGAGTGCGCAGGATATCATGGAACGTGTGCAGGACCCCAGTAGAGGTGTGCAGGACGTCGTAGAATGTGTGCAGGACCTCAGTAGGGTGTGCAGGACCTTGGTAGGGTGTGCAGGACATCATGGGACCTGTGCAGGACCCCAGTAGGAGTGTGCAGGACATCATGGAACCTGTGTAGGACCCAGTAGGGGTGTGCAGGACATCGTAGAATGTGTGCAGGACCTCAGTAGGAGTGTGCAGGACCTTAGTAGGAGTGTGCAGGACATCATGAAAACGTGTGCAAGACCCCTGTAAGGATGATCAGAACTTCGTGGAATGTGTGCAGGACATCAGTAGGAGTGTGCAGGACATCATGGAAACGTGTGCAAGACCCCTGTAAGGATGAGCAGGACTTCATGGAATGTGTGCTGGATCTCAGTAGGGTGTGCAGGACCTCAGTTCAATGTTCAGGACACCGTATGCAAGCCAGGCCTCCAGATCTACAAGAACGATAGTTAAGTCCTCCAGAACAGGGCTACCGTAATCTCACTCCCGAGTTGGCTCCTAAAATTTTCTAAGTTCTGACTCCGATTTCGCTTCATCTTCCCTACAGGTGGTGATGTTTCCCTGCTTTTTAGTCCAGGCAGATCCTCAACTGCTGACCCCTAGAGAAAGGACGGTGTGTGAATCAAGACACACCGCTCTTCACTTCTTTTATACTTTATCATTGATCAATTGGGTATCATCAAATTTGTTTACGAGAGCCGAATAACATCATTCCTGAGATTACGGTAGTCCTCTTCTGGCGCACTTAACTATCGTTCGCGCTGGGAATCAATTTCCATTTTCAGGCTCAATTTCATGATTGAGCCCGGTAGACCACACTGGTAAACTTTGGCGAGTCAAAAACGTTGGACGATGAGGTTAATATCCGCCACCAATTCTCACCAGTCATCTAGCCCTTTTTCCTAGAATGTTGGTGCGACAGTAAGATAACAGGAAAAAATTGGTTACACGAACTCCACATGCAGAAAAACTCCGAAAATGATTTTGGCGCGAAATTCAAATTCGTATTTACAATGTGTTCCGATTGACTTTTCTTTACAAATGAAAGGTTTTCATGGGCCCCTTCAACATTTTCTTTCACTAGAGGGGCCAAGCAACGCAAAAACTCATAGAAATGATGGAAAACTCTGATAAAAGAGGCCTGATACTGCGCTATCAATCATTGTTTTTATTAGAGCTCTGCGGAAATACTTCGACTGGTAGCCTCACCAATGGGCCGTTCATTTCATTTACTGTTTGAGTGGTGCGTGCCCCCGTCTAGAAGAGTGCCTAGAACCTGTACAATTGGGTCATTTTGAAACTCATTTCTTCATTTTCGACTTTTAAATTCAAAGTATATGCCTTGCATCTATTTGTAGGAAGCCGCGTTGCAACAATTATCTTGCAGTCTTAGCAGCCCGGAGCGGTTGTTTCTTCATTTCTACCACTATGTTTTCGAAAAAACAACTTGACTTCTGGAGCTCGACGATATTGTAGAAGGAAACCCTTGTAAAGTTGTAGAAATTTCTGAAAGTTGGGCTCCGCAGAAAAAGGTCGATTGGCATTGCTCCTAAATGTTGTGAAATTGTTTTATTGGATTTGGCTCTCAACTTGATTTTTCAAATGTAGTGAAATTGTCGAATTGATTTGGCTGTGATGATACTATATGCAGATAACATAATCATTAAATCTAGTGAAATTGTTGCAAACGGATTTGGCAGGAGCTCTATCAATTATCACAGTCAAATCACGCGTCAGAAGGTCCTCTGGCGAGCGAATGAAGACAAAAAGAAAAAATAATAATCCTCCAGTCAACAATGCTGAACAGAAACGTGGCCTTATGGGCTAGAATTAAGGTTTCCGAATGCTATTCTGCCCTTTCAGTGTAGCTCCCACTAACAATAAGGTACCAGACCTTCCCTCACCGATGAGATAAAAATCATGAAAACAGAAATCTAACGCAATTTACTCGCTACTGACTCTATGTCTTCGTGTCCTCAACGCTTTCACGGTTCGCATTGTATAGAAACGTTTTTTGCTGCTAGGTTTATTCCTGTTTCTCATTCGATTCAATATACTTCAAGGAAAACCCCTTCTGACGCGTGATTTGACTGTGATAATTGATAGAGCTCCTGCCAAATCCGTTTGCAACAATTTCACTAGATTTAATGATTATGTTATCTGCATATAGTATCATCACAGCCAAATCAATTCGACAATTTCACTACATTTGAAAAATCAAGTTGAGAGCCAAATCCAATAAGACAATTTCACGACATTTAGGAGCAATGCCAAATCCTTGACCTTTTCTGCGGAGCCCAACTTTCAGAAATCTGCGGTTTGAATTTTATAATTCTGTGGAACGAACGAAGTTTCTTTTTCGATTTTTATAAGATAAGTTTTGGGTAGCTTACCCCAACTCCTTCCAAAATAGGTTATATCCATCGACACTTCTTTCAAAAGTTGAAGTTCATGGGGTTTGTACAAATCAATGACTGATAACGCTATCAGGAATCTATTATTGAAAAAATTTTCATAGCACGTATTGATTCTTCATACGTTTAGTTCAGTGGCCAACTGATGAATGTTTCAAGAGGGCTGAAATGGCCACGGTGAATTGCGCCGCGTCGCGACCGCCCGCGGAGCAGGTCAGGCACCCAAAGCTCCATACCGGTATTCGAGTACTCAGGTAATCAGGACGACGGTCGGCGAACCTTTCCCAGCTGGCCCGCGGTCTCCGTCCTCCGGCCGCCCGCTTTTGGTTCGCCGACCAGCCGTATGTCGACGGTCCGCCGACCTTTACCAGATGGCCCGCGATCACTATTTGTATTATTGCTTACCTCAAGCGTGTCACCCCGGCCCCACGGCGGAGAAACGCCCCGCCTCGGTCCGCCGCAGTCTGCGGTGACGAACCACCCTCCCCGCGGATCGCGGCGAAAACCCGCCGCCCCGTTATTTGTGCAAAGAATATATAGTGGAGTCCACCAAGAGTGTCTCATTTACTTATCAATGAGAAGCGGTCGATTGGAGATCGATGAATATGAAACTCATTGCAGCACAACCGCTCTCGCTCAATCGGTATCGAGCGTGCTGGTATGGGATTCATGCACATTGATCCCCAGCCGACCGCTTCTTATTGATAAGTAAATGAGACACTCTTGGTGGACTCCACTATATGTAAAACACCGCGGGAAACCAATTCTTTTAGGTGGGTCGTCTATTCCGAAAGAGTGCCAAAACATAAAGCGGGACTATCCTAGGGGGGGGGGGCACTCAAGATTCAAGTCAGAAATGAAATGAATCACCGATCTATAATGCTATCAATCGAAGTGTTTCGGGACTATCCTAGACGGGGGGGGGGAACCCAAGATCTTCTCATAGAAATGAATGGAAAACCTGGTAAAAGATGCTTGATGCTGTTATCAATCATTGTTGTTGATGAATTTTGATGTTGTTGATCTAAAGAAATACTTCGCTTGATAGCGTTATAGATCGGTGGTTCATTTCATTTCTGACTTGAATCTTAAGTGGCTTCCCCTCGTCTAGGATAGTCCTAGTATCTCTATGGAATTTCAGCAAAAACAATGATTGATAGTAGCATCTTTTCTCAGATTTTCCATTCATTTCTATGAGAAAATCTTGAGTGCCCCCCCCGTCTAGAATAGTCCCCACAGACCTACGTGGAGTCATACGATAAGGGACAGCGGGAGTACAGCATCGCGACGCTCGTGATGACGTCACAATTACGGTCGAGACACTACCTAAAGGCTTAGCGGGAGACCCCCAACGGACAGCCGAACGATGACGTCATTGACTTCACGGATTATTCATTTTAATATTCACCAGAATCATTTCGCCCCGGATTGTCGCGGTCCCACGGCGGAGAAAGTCCCCGCCTGGATCCACGACAATGACCTGATCATCGCCGCGGTCTGCGGTGAGGAACCACCCTCCCCACGGATTGCGGCGAAAACCGCTTCTCCCCCCCCCCAACCGAGAGAATACCCCTATCCCCCAGCGGTCGAAAATATGCTGGCCTCCGGAGAGTGACTCGAAGTCACCTCCCAGGGCCGGCATCAGAATGCCGAATGAGGACTCGAGTGAGATGAGGCGGGGTACTCTTTCGGAATAGACGACCCACCTAAAAGAATTGGATTTTCGACGTGTTTCATATATGTTCTTTGCACAAATTTTACATGTTGTTCTATGCTTCCATATGTTTAGAAGCAAAGCGTGACAAAATGAGCATGGAGCTGCATGCAAAAACCTTTTTTTACACAAGTGGGTCGTCTATTCCGAAAGAGTGCCTGAGGCGGCTTTTATAGCGGCTGTGCGCGTGATAAGGACGTCACAACGTGGTCATTTGTGATCACCATCAATTGTCATTCACCGGGATTTCCAATCCAAGCATCGCTCACTTTTTTCTAGTGACACTCCCGTCCCAGTGTTGTGCGGCAGACTCGCTCCCGAAATTTTCTCGGGAGAGTCCTCCAATTTGCCTGAGTAGCTGAGTGGAGCGCCCACGGGCCACTGTAACAAAACTAAGGGGGCCTAAGAACAAAAATACGTACCTGCGGTTGGCACGTCCTCCGTCTGATAAAGACAGGCTACTGCTGTTTTGGCGCCCAAGGAAACACGGAATGTACCTCGAAATTGATTAATTGAATCGGCGACAATTTCGTTTGACCACACAGGGCAGTATACCGTACTCCACGCGGGTTCGCTGCTGAAGCCTCTCGGAGCCGGCGCGGTTTTAACGCGAAGCCGCTTCGGTAAAATCGCGGCGATGTCGAGGCTAAAGACGCGGCAACATATTCGCCTGATCACGGAGCCGCTGCGGTACTGTCGCGGAACTATCGCGGCATAGTCGAGGGTCGCGGTACTTTCCGGGCACTGACGCGGCAAATTTTCTCAGAGGAGCCCCCCTGCTGAAAGGCATGGCAGCATGCAGTGGACGGGGATCGATTCTGCGGCGCCGCATGATCGATACTCCTCCATTGCATGCTGCCGCTTTTTCCGGCGGCGAGACTCCTATCGTTCCCATAGGCGCTGTGTACAGTGCGCAACGGGAGACCTGCGCACAAGCTCAGAAAACCACCGCATCCAATGCGTGTCGAATATGCATTCAACTCGAGTGACGACACCCGTCGAAAGGGATTTTCGCAGGCGCACGTGCTGCGAAAGTTTATAGCAGGAATAGCCCAGCGTTATCGTACAAGCACACCGTCACGAGACGCTGCCGGAACACCCACGTGCGACGCGGCCAACTCGCTGAGAACTATCTGGAGCTGCCAGCGGTTGGACGAGGTTTTCAGCGGCTGGGTGTGCCAAGTACCCCAAACTTGGGTAATTAAACCGGCGGATCTATCGGCATCTCAGTACCGCCTCGAGAGTGTGTCGTATGCTTTCTTTTTTTTGGATGTGAATCATGTACGCATTTAACGTCTGATTTGATGGGGCACGTGCTGTAATTTGACACGCAATAGGAGCACGTGCTCTCCTAGCAGCACGTCCCCTTACTGTGCTAGAAACCGCATTGTCTTCGAGTTAAATGCATATTAAACACGCATTGAATGCGGCGATTGTGTGAGAGAACGAACAGCTGAAATCGTACACACAAAAATGTATAGCTCAACTTGCAGAAAGATACTTCGATGGGAAACGAATTAGGTTTTGTCTAATTTGAATGTGGGGCTCTGAATTTTTCCGGGTATTCGAATTAATCCCAAAATTTGCATTCCCTGAATGAATTGAATATTCGAATAAATTCAAAATTCTAGTTCCCGAATAAATAGAATATTCGAATAAACCCAAATTATGTTTTCGAATTAATCGAATGTTTGAATAAATCCAAAATTCAAATTCCCCAATAAATCGAATATTCGAATAAATCTAAAATTTAAATTATCGAATAAATCGAATATTCGAATAAATCTAAAATTCAAATTCCCGAATAAATCGAATATTCGAATAAATCCAAAATTGAAATTCCCGAATGAGTCGAATATTTGAATACTCGAATATTCGATTTTATTCGAATATTTATTCGATTCGGTCCCAACTCTACAAAATACCGTGCGGAACCGATTACCACAAAGCCATAAAATGCTTTTCAATTTTCGTTCAAGAGTTTAAGTCGGTCGGTCTGAATTTGAAATGCAACTGATATCGTCCAATTTTTGAAGCGAAGAATTTAAGCAGTAATAGGCCCGATCAATGAATGTAACTCGTCTAAAAATTTGTTTTATGTGCTGAAAATTTCAATACTGTCTAAAATATGTTATTACATTGTTACGTAAAAATACTTTCCTCACATGTACTGTTGTGGTGGTGTACTTTTGTCTGCTTTGATTTTTTTTGCTATTACAATATGTAAGTCAACCACGTCCGAACCCCTCGTTCCTACACCTGTTTTTTTCGCAGATGGAGAAGCGCGACTGAAAACACCTTCGATTTTTTGAAATTCTGGCCCGGAGTTTTTACGTCCCCCCACCAAAGAAAACTCTAAATTTCGAAAATTTTTACGTCCACACTTTTGTCCAGTTGGACAACGCCCGCCTGACCGTGGAGACATCCAGGTTTCAGGACAGAGATGACATGAACCAGCACTCGAAAACGTTATCAATCGAAGTACAATACCCGCGCTAAGTTTTGTAAAAACGGGGAGCATCTGGCAAACTTGGCAAAAAAGCCTCCGATGCATGTAACGTTTTTGAATAAAGACTTTTTTGAATTCTGAAAATGTTATCATATTCACAGATCAAATTGCTACCTAAATATGTGACTCGTGTGCAGAAGTTCTCTAAAAGCGCTTTGTTTTTTAGAGGCACAGTCCAACCTCAGAGGTAATTTTTGATATTTGGGTCCGGTTGCCGTCTATAGCAACCCCGCCAAGCGCGAATTCTCAATTCGCTAGAATAAACGAGAGAAATCTAGGAAAAAGTCGACCACGCCCCCTTGAAAGAAAAAACGGGCAACGCCTACTGGCAGGTTTCCGACCTCAATAGGGAAGAGACGCGCGAATGATTTTATTCAAAATCTATGTTCTCCCTTTTGTTTTCGGTCTGGCTTTATATTGTGACCTGCTTCAGAATGATGGCTGCGAATGACGAGAATACAGGCTCGAGACAACTCGTCCGCGAACTTCTTCTAGTTCAAATTCAAATCTTTTGAGGAGCCTTAACTCAGTTCGCAGTGAGTTCTGAGCGATTGTTGAGACACCATTGTGATCAGCGTGAAATTTTCTCCAAGATAAGCAGAAAAACGAAGAATCGATTCTGAGCTTGGACTGTGGCTTAAAGGAAATATTTTTTGCAATCGTTTTGCAAAAACGTCGCGCGCGGCGAAACGTTGAGCAGTATTTGTACTATGGAAGAGCAATCTGTATGCTTTCTTCACAAATTAGGAGCAGGTGAGAGAATCTCAAGGTTTGTGTTGGTTGAGTTTCAGAAATCCTTTATTAAAGGCAGTGTTCACGATGAAAAATGTGTTTCAGTTTCCACTAGGAATGGGTAGTGGAGGGGCACACTGTAACGTTGACGTCGAAAGAGCGCATGAAAACGAGCCAGGAAGAGCTCCAAAAGAGCCCGAAGTTGCCACTTCGAGCGCAAGGCAAACCCCAAAAGCGCAACACACGCTCACCGACGTGAACAAATGAATTCTCGAGATCGTGAGATGAGCGATCTTTTCCAATCATTAGCCCCGTTCTTCCCTTCATTCTCAACTTCTCTCTTTACTCAGGTCAGCTCGCATACATCGGCTGCAAAAGACGGAAGTTACAAGCCTCGGACAACTCGTCCCAATTGTTTCCTTAGCTCAATTTTTGAGGGACCATAATTCCGTTCCCAGAAGGTCTTGTACGATTTCAGAGACATCATTGGAATTAGCATGGGGCCGTTCTCAAGGTAGGCGGAAAAACAGAAAAATAATTTTTGTCGTGAACACTGCCTTTAACCACGCTTGAGAACTACCTGGAAAGTCGGAGTTTTGCTGCAAAAACCCTGGACTCCTAGATGAGGGATTTCGAAAATTCAACCAACAAAAACCTTGAGATTCTCTCACCTGCACTTAATTTATGAAGAAATCATACAGATTGGTCTTACATTACTTGTACAATACTGCTCAAAGTTTCGCCGCACCTCGCCGCACGCGACGTTTTTAAAAAACGATTGCAAAAAATATTTCCTTTAGAAACAAAGCGGTTGTGGGGAGCTTCGGCTAACAAGTCACATAATTAGGTAGCAATTTGTTCTGTGAATATGATAGCGTTTTCAGAATTCAAAAACTGCTTTATTCAAAAAAGTTATATGCATCGGACGCTTTTTTGCCAAGTTTGCCAGATGCTCCCCGTTTTTACAAAACTTAGCGCGGGTATTGTATTTCTATTGAATTTTCAAAGCAACAATAATTGTAACAAGTGTCAAGCATCTTTTATTAGACTTTTTCTTCATCGCCATGAATAAATTTTGGGTGGTACCCCCCTCCCCCGTCAAGGATGGACTCAATGTTACTTTCGCTGCATAAGTGTTGCACGTTGATGCTGCTTCTACATGCTCAAAAAGGCATGACCAAATGAGCCTGTATTAACCTGTGTGTTTGATGTGTTAACCATGTTACCCTGTCCCCGTATCTATGAACGATTTACCTGCGAGGTAAGGGTAATTATTACTCGGAAGCTCTGCAATACCTGCGCTCTACGAGTCTGTCTCGCTCCGCGGAGGAGCGAGACAGACGCATAAAGCATAGGAGTTGCTGAGCGTCGACCGGCAACTCACTCCTGCGCCTGTTTCATCCCGGCGTAATATTGAAATTTACTGAAGGATTCCCTTACCTTTTGAAGCATTAATGGCTCTCAAGGGCTTTTGAACCCATGTAGGAATTTCGCATACGTAAGGGTTTCAACCCCTGCTTAAAATTGAGGGCTCTCACACCGAAAGGGATGAGCTGGCCCGCAACCATTGCCGAGATTCTGAATGACATTTACTCTAACCTAGCGGAAAAATTGTCTATGAATACGGCCTCAGAGTGGGTCGCCTTGTCCGGCAGAGTTCTTTTCCCACTCTTATCATATTGATCATTATGGTTATCGCTATGGTAGCCGAAATCTGCGGTTTGAGTTTTGTGCTCCTGTCACGCAGTAGCATATGCACCTAAAACTTGTAGAAATTATTGAATATAGTCCGATTTTCAGCTTGCTGAAACAGATCGAGAGGGATGGGCAGCAAGAGCTCGTGTTGAAAAAAAGAACGATCACTACATTTATATTAGAAAGGCAGGGTGCTGATCCGAGAGTTACACGATTGAGTACTGTCCTGGGCAGATTCATCCAGAGGCAGGCTTTCAGCAATATTTCTCCCTTTCCAAAATTCTTTTTTACTAGGCTCGAGAAAAAGGCTGTGGGGAGCGAGAAGTACTAAGTCTTCAACTCAGCGATTGTGAAAGCGATCCAGACGAGCTTCCGGGACAAATTTGTGACGTTCAGTCTGTAGAACGACATATGGTAGGGGAGAATCGCATACTGGTGCTTAACTGATGATTTCGATCAATCGAAGTTTTTCTAAAGTACGCATATATAATGAACTTCAGGAGTTGATGGAACATGATGAGATTGAAACTCGAACCTCCCCCTCTACTTACCGAGGCACAGCTACAACTACGGAAGAAGCTCCCGTCATTCCACGGCAAGAACCTCCACAGCCTCCCACAGGGAAAGCCTTCTGCGTCTACGAGTGACTATGCCATCACAATCAGCTCATCGTGCTGGTATGTTTGCTCCCTGATGCTACAAGGTCTCAGAAATCCACCGCATTCAATGCGTGTGGAATATGAATTCAACTCGAGTGAGCACACTCATGGAGAGGCAATATCGCAGGGACACGTGCTCTAACCAACAGCACGTGCTGCGAATTTTTATCACAGGAGCATGTGCTGCAAAATTTGATCGCAGGAGCACATGCTGCGGGGTAGTCCAGCGCTACTGTAGCAGTACACCCACACTCGACGGGGAGCGCACACCAACACGCGACTCGGCAAGCTCGCCGAGCGCCATCAGGGGCCGCCAGTGGCTGGGCGATCCAAGTACCGCAAGCTTGGGTCCCGCCTCAGGAGTGCGTCGTACACTTCCCCTTTTTCGAAAAATCGTTTTGTCATAGAATTGAACGTGCATCATGCACGCATTGAATGCTTCATTTGTTGGGACACGTGCTGCGATTTAGAACACAATAGGAGCACGTGCTCTCCTAGCAGCACGCTCCCTAACTGTGCTCGGAACCTGCTTGTCTTCGAGTTGAATGCATATTCGACACGCACTGAATGCAGTGAATGTCTGAGATACTCATCCGAAGTAAACGACCCAGTAGAGTATGATACCATGATTTAAAGACAACATATACGCTCACAAACTCGATGAGATAGCAGCATAAATGGGTTCGCGCGGCGTCTACTAGGTTATCAACGAAGTTGAAGCGCTGAAAACTATCAAGTGTGACATTATTTGAGCAAATCCGTCTCGGAAGCCTGAAGAACCCCACCCCTACGAATAACAGAGTGAGGAGTGGAGCATGTCAAAGCATTCGATAACTGAAAGTGATAGCGCTATCAAATGGGAGTGTACGAGAGAAACAGCTGGATTTACCTGAAAATAACATGATTGTGCACTGATAAAATCCTCCATTTCAAAATCCAGCCGGAGTAGAGCGGCATTCTTTAAGGTAGATGAGAACTGAACGGTATGTAAACATGTTATAATCAGGTAAATCAAGCTGTTTCTCTCGTAGACTCTCATTTGATAGTGCTATCACTCTAAGTTATTAAATGCTTTCAAAATTATGCTGGGGATTCACCCTGCCCTTGGAAGTTGGCCACGTTAAAGGCACAGGACACCTGGAAAATTGATTTTCAAATTTCATACTTAGCTTGGAGAGAGTCACACGCTGATCACAGTGGTTTCTCTGAAATCGTCCAAGACCCCTTTTGAACAGAATTATGGCTCTTCAAAGATGCCTAGATTTCGAGGGTGAAAAATTGGTGGACGAGTTGTCTCAGTCCTGTATTTCTCTTCATTTGCAATCGTTGCGTGAGAGAAAGCCATGATGAAGAGACAGTCCGGTAATGGGCTGAAGAACGACGAATTCTTAGAATTCATTCATCCATCGAGCCGCTACCAAGTTCGAAAATTTGTTAGGGGGCCGGGCCTGTGGTGGTGAGCGAAGGGGGTTGGACCTCTGGTGGTCGCTTATATCTCGCTTATTTGAAAGAAATGAGATCTGGCATTTGGCACGTGTTATACAGGAGGGGTCATCTACACAATTACATGAAAATCTCAAAATTCATATCTGAGGGTTTACTGTGCCTTTAATGTCACCATAAAAAACAGTGTATGGTTTCAGTTTTCATTTTAGTCTGTCGCATGGACCAGGCCGCTGGCCGTGGGGGGGTAGACAACAGGCACTCTGCTGTGGGCGGAGCCAGAGGGGCGGGCCCGACTCCGCCCCTCGGCGCGGACGAGATTGCCTCCAGAGTGCCTCTTTCACGAGTGCTTCGATTTGATTACATACTCACTGTATTTCTGCGCTATTCGTCTGTATTCCACTGAATCGTGAGCTACTATGCTGCTGATAAACAATTCTATTCAACCCCAATGACAACCCTTTCGATAAACGTTGATCCCAAATGCATTGGTTTGCTAACTCATGAGAGTTTTCATGTTTCCATGTCAACATAAAGCTTTCTTGACCAGCAATACGATGATATTAATCCGTTAACCCGATTTCTACTACGAACTACTGGATTTGAATATGGGTCCGGCCTCCAATTATTATTTTTTAATTGTTCATATTTTGAAAAAATGTGTTTATGAAGCCTTGGGTAACTCATGCAAGGTGGTCGAGCTCAAATTTTGTAAAATGTAAATGCAGTCTATTCTTCATTGTGGAGCAATTTGATTAGCAAAATTTCAAAGTTGGGTACAACCTTAATTTCAAGGAGTGAAAAAAATTGAGAAGTTGCCAAAGCCACTGACACATTTTTTTTTCTTAAACTCATAATTGTCGGGTGAGTTCGATAAATTTTTTTTAAGCTCGCTTTTGTAGCTTATAAAGCGGAAAGCCGAAGCTGGACAAAAATTCGTAATTTTTCCACTTCCCTTGGCACAATTTTTAATTTTGTAGCACTACCTCGCACCCCTCGTATATAGAGTAATTTATTGCACAGTTTTTAGTAATATTAGCGAGTCCTTGCTGAAGCGGAATCAAAATTTTCTCGTCATAGGATTATTCCCAAATTGTTTTAGGGAAAAAGCAAATTCTTAACTATTTTTTCTGAAAAACCAGAGATTTATGTGAAAAAAATTATTAGGGTTTCGAACGAAGTTAGAAAACGGTGACAAGATTTCAACTTTACTGTTGAATAAAATTGTCAAATTATCAGATAGAATTTTTTTAACATTAAATAGCATGTTTTCTACACAAGAAAATGCAAAAATGCTTTAAAAACAAACACCACTTCAGCAATGAGAATCTCGAATTTTTTGTGCCGTCGCTGGCCTTTTTCATGTTTTTAGTCATTGATGTCCATTTCATTTTTAGTTTTTAAACAATTGAATTTTCCTTCAGCAACAAAAATCTCGTTACCTTCTATGACTGATTTCTGTCATTCGCTGAAAGATAAATAACGTCTTTCTTCTTTAACACGGTCTGAGCCTAAGGATTCAAACTAATAAATCCTCGTTGACATCAGCCGATACCTATCTCTCACTCCACCGACCCTGCCGTCCGCATGGCAATTAGCAAATTCCATTGGGACATCTTTACGATCCTGGGTCGCTTGTCTTCGGATCTGTTATGTCCACTGGCTATGCAGGATCATGAGCGGTCTAGTGGAGGCGATATCGACCCATATGTGCCAAAATTATTAGATTGAATGGTGAAGGCTGAGAATATATACGGATTTAAAATAGGCATTACTGAAAACATTGTAAATAGGAATAAAACTGGTAATAAATATCAAAACTTTCTCCTTCTCCTCCTTTTTTCAAGCGTTCGTCTCGTTGCAGAACAATAGTGAAAATAAATATATAATACTAATTAAAAAAAATGAAATAAGGTAGAAAAAACTCCAAGAAATAAGAGATATTAACAGAATCGAGAAAATACAAAGCAACTTCACAAGAAAGCTTTTTGTCAGATCTGAAGGCTACATATCAATACTCTAGTATCCCACCATCTACGGACAGGAAATCTATTCTGGGATTACCAACGTTGGAATCAAGAAGGAGGGTATACGATGAATGTACGGTTCACAAAATCATTCATCACATGTTCAGTGTTGATGCTACCGAGTTTTACACGTTTGTTCCTTCGGTCACCCGAGGAGGACAATTGACAATCTCCTACCGTAAACCTAAATCCAGATATAGAGCCGTTAATTTCACAGCCCGAGCCGCTTTGAGCAAAACAGTAGACGCATCGTGTAGAACAATCGCTTTCAAGCGCCGCATTGAAAGAAAGATACTAAGGCCATGAGTATCTAGCTATGTTGTTGCTTGATATAGCAATTCAATCAAGTCCAAGTGATAGGATTTCTCCCTAGTACATGGGTAGTTTTTATGTTTCTTCCTCTCCATCATGCTTTCACACGACTGTCTTACATATCGTATTGAAATAAATAAATAAATAACTGAAATAAAAAAATCATTTTATTTTGGCTGAAAATCAGATGCGCTTTTCATGGTCGCGAAAATTCAGAAAAAATGGGAGTGTACGTCAAATTTAGAACGAACTCCTCTTTCTGATTTCATGTGACTGTTCACCTACGCTTCTGCTTGAAAAAAATCCGAATTCATAAATCACAGACAGTTTTCATATTTCTATAACAACTTTATCAGACAGGCTAGGAATTGATCCGATCAAGCAGAAGTTTCAAAAATAGGTCCGAATTCTCATTTTGATCACTACCACTCACTAAATTCCTTCATACAAATTATATGTAAAGATCTATAGAAAAGTTACTGCCTAATAAAACTAACACAAAATAAATTTTTAAAAACTCGTCCGACTTTTTTTCTATTGGTAACTAAAAATGCTAACGAGGAATCAGTAAACACTCGAATAATTTAGGAAATTCTTTCTAAATATTTCACCAGCATAAGGCATATCTATGATTTTTTCAGTAACAGTTAATTTACTTGGGAATGAAAAGTTGTCAAGAGGCTTCAAAAATCTTTTCATAGGGGCAGGATAATTGGAATAGATGAAGTAAAATGTGAATCAAGGAATGGAGGAAACAAATAACACCTGACTGTTTTTTAAAAAAATATTTTTTCCGGGGCCGCGTATTGGAAAGTGAAGTGATTTAAAGCGTAAGCAACATTTGGAGTTACTGCAATACGCGGATAGGGATCTTATCATCATTCATTAAGCATTTATATCTTATATTTCTTTTTTTAAAAAAAGAGAGAAGGAAATCCGAGAAAAGGACTCACCTTTTTCATGAAATTACCTTTGCGGAGAAAAAAGGAAACGTATAGCATCATATTGCTGGTCAAGAAAAGTTTCATGCTAACAATGAAACATGAAAACTCTCATGAGTTAGCAAATCAATGCATTTGGGATCAACGTTTATCGGGACGATTGCTATTGGGGTTGAATACAACTGTCTATATCAGCAGTTCAGTGGAATACAGGTGAATAGTGTAGAAATACAGTGAGGACGCAATCAAATCGAAGCACTGGTGAAACAGGCACTCTGGAGGCAATCTCGTCCGCGCCGAGGGGCGGAGTCGAACCGCCCTACTGGGACACGCCCACCCGAGAGTGCCTCTTCGGGCGCTCCCCTGGCCGTGTGGGGTTGGCGGCCTCACAGAGGAATTGGGTTTCGATTCGCGCGGGGTGATCAACCGTCGTTGCCTCGTCCATTCATCAGACTCAAATAACTGCGGGGCCTCTACATGGACCACTAGACCTGCAGAAATTCGATGCATTTCGATGCATTTTCTATGTCTTGTCATTTTTTTCACGTGTGTATGTTAACCTTCCCCTTATCGTATTAATATGTACGTCTTTCGAGCCACGTCTAGATAGGATTTTTCTCTGAATATCGAGCTCTTGGTCAGCTATTTAGTGTGATATTTCAACCAAGGTAAATTTTTTGATATGGAATCAGTCTCCTCAAGGCGGGCGCACGCAGGAAACCAATCCCTGGCAGGCCTGGTTCTACGGGGAAGTCGGTACAACCGTATTCCGAAACTCCAGGCCTGTTCCTCAGGTGCATTATGTGCTCCTAGGACACCCTTGCCGGCATGTGCGGGGTTTTGGTTCCTCTTTCTCTTACTCTTTGAATACGACAATATCTCCACATATATAATTGGAACTTATTACTTAGAATAGCTCACCAATCTTGCTGTCTTGTAGGTCAAGTGCGTATCAGCGATGCGAGGTTTAGCACTTCTTTCGGTTTCTCAAATAGTGCTGGACTATTCGTAGATTTAATAATTGTTTGTTGTTTGTTCTTTTATCATCAATCGGTTTCCCCTTTTATGGTTCTTGACATTTTTTTCAGTTGTATGGCGCACCCTGAGTGCAAAAATAAATAAATGAATGCTGTGCTTATCTGGGCCAAATTCCGGTTCGCAATTGCGTCTCGACACGCCTTGCGGCCGCACGCGCTCGGGTCAGTCATGTTTCCTGCGCCAAAGCCGACTCGATATGGCCTTTTTATACAGTTTTCTCCAATTTTGTTTACTTTCCAGTTTCTAAAACCCACCTAGAGTCAACAGATCGGCGGCTGCGGCGCTGGAAACGTTTCCGACTCGAATGCGCGCGGCCGCAAAGTTTGTGGAGACGCAACTGCGGAGCGGAATTTGGCCCAGAGAAGCACAGCAAATGCTTTCACATGCTCCATTCTTCATTCTTTCATTTGTAGAGGTGGGGTTTTGCAGGCTTTCGAGACGGAATAGCTAAAATAATGTCGCACTGGATAGTTTTCCGTGATTCAAACTTTGTTAACGACATGGTAAAGGTCGCGCGGACCCATTTACAGTTCAACTGCGCACTGCCGTTTGGTCTGCAAAGTGCACGCTGATTGCGAAGGCGTGCTGCGGCGCGGTTGCGAATATCCTCAGACAGGGATGTGGGGTCACCCAAGCGGTTTTGCCCTGGGTGTCCGGGTGATCCCACTGCCCGGGTGATCCCACTTACCTGTCTGAGGATGCTCGCAACCGCGTCGCAGCACGCTTTCGCAATCAGCGTGCACTTTGCGGACTGAACGGCAATGCGCAGTTGAACTGTATGCGGCTATCTGAACCATGTTTGTGTACGTTGTCTTCAAAGGCAGCGTTCACGATGATCATCCCGGTTGACTTTTCACAGTGAAATGATAGGCGAGAAGGATCTTAGGCTCTAACCGTCAAAAGAACTGTGTAAAACGAGCCAGGAGCGGCAAAAATAATGGCTGCAAACAAGCGTTTTGGTGCCCCAGACACGCCTGGTGCCCCAGATCCGCCCCCTCGAAATGAACAAATGAAGATCCAGATTACAGGAATGACCAAGTTAAGGAAGTGCTGATAAGTGATCGCTTCATTGCACTGATAGGTATCATCCTTCTACCGGTCAATTCCTCCACGCTCAAAAATCAACGCAAACAAAGGGGAGCCTATTTTGGTTCAAAAACGCGTCTTTCGTGTTCTTTTTGAGCATGCCTTGTTATATAGGGCACCAGACCTTCCGTAAACCGTGGAGATATCGGAAGTGATATTTGTCGTGAACACTGCCATTAAAGGCAGCATACACGCTCACAAACATGGTTGAGATAACAGCATGAGTGGGTCCGCGCAGCTTCAATCATGTTATCAACGAACTTTAAAGCACTGAAAACCATCAGTGTGACATTATATGAGCAATCCCGGTTTGGAAGCCTGTGGAACCACCCTACGAACAACAGAATGAAGAGTGGAGCATGTGAAAGCAGTTAGGGTGGTAGCACTTTCAAACGAGTCTACGAGAGAAACAGCTTGATTTACCTGTGTATAACAAGTCTGTTTACTTATGAAATGCACCATTTTAGAAGCCAGCCGGAGTAGAAGGCATTCTTGAAATCGAATGGGAGTAATCGGTATGTAAACAAGTTATAATCAAGGAAATCGAGCTGTTTCTCTCGTATACTCTGATTTGATGATGCTTGCACTATAAATTTTCTAATGCTTACACATGCCTCACTCCTCATTCTTTTATTCGTAGTGGTGGGGTTCCACAGGCTTTCGAGACGGGAATGTTCGACTCCTGTCAACCTGGATGGTTTTCAGCGTTTCAAACGCCGTTGACGACATGGTAGGGGCCAGGCGGTCCTATTTATGCTCTTATCCCAACCATGTTTGTGAGCGTGTATGCTGCCTTTAAGTAAAATTTTTGTCACTAGGTCCATTGAATGATTTGAGATACTTCAAAATGCTGGTTCGTGCAACCATACATACAGTTCACCTCCGCACTGACGTGCAGTCCGCAAAGTGCACGCTGATTGCGAAATCGTGCTGCGGCGCGGTTGCGAGCATCCTCAGACAGGGATGTGGGATCACCCGGGCGGTTTTGGCCTTTGGTGCCCGAGTGATCCCCCCGCCCGGGTGATCCTACACATCCCTGTCAGAGGATACTCGCAGCCACGCCACCTTTGACTGCAATCAGCTGCACTTGCGAACCAACGGCAGTGCGGAGTGCTAACCATATATCGTCTGGAAACGCATAATCTCAGAGCATTAAGATTTAGTGTGTCGTCCAATCCGAAAGATTACCATCGGTCATTAATTTGATCATGAGTCCTTAGTGGCTCCCCAACACACGTTGATAATTTGCCACCGGCACAAAATTCTCACTCAGGAGTTATCCTGTTAAAGTTCCGCTTTGGAATATTGAGTAAAGTCAAAACCTGTTTTACGTTCACCATGTTAAAGACAAGGTCCGGCCAAATTTTGACACTACCGAAATTTGGGTTAAATAAATTGGGCTGGCCTAGCTGAATATCGTCTGAACGTTTCACGAACTCTGAGCCCTTAGTACTATAGAAAACTCAACTAGAGAAAACAGCCCAAAGTCAGGGATTACGGTATTCACAGCATGATAATCATGGCTGGAATGACCGATAATTAAACAGCACTTTTGAAGCAAGCGTGGACAACCGCTAAAATATGGACGATGGCCACACTTTTCTGACTTTTCTGGATCATCGGCTAACGAAAGTGGTTGGAATAACTTAAAGAAAAGCGGTTTTTACGCAGTTTCCGCATGTTCCTTGGGACTACATGTAGCAAGAGCACCGATTTAGCGGGAAATCTCAAAATCGAAATTCTGCCCGGACCCTGCCTATAAGAATCGTATGAATCTGATGCTTCTCCGAACAATGTGTAGCATGAAGGCTTCGCCGATCGATATATCGGCTTAACCGCTGGCACCTTCCATTAACCTTGTGTAGCGTTCGTTTGGCTCCGCCAAACCATATACCGGCTCTGCCGGTTCTCCTCCATCAACAATGTGTAACATTCTTTTAGCGTAGCTGAGCGATGGGTTGGCTTTGTTGACCTCATTCCAATAACCACTAACCATAGCATTCTACGTGGGTTCCACAATGATCCGTCACAATTGTAGGACGGAAGTTTGCAGGACGCAATGTGCAACCATGTCGTGGGTGCCACAACCATATCCGCCCAAAGTCGTTTTTTTCTGTTACGTTTTACGCGATGAGCTTGGAGCATACCCATTTTCGCGAAATAATGGGTTTTGGTATCTGAGTTCCGCACACATTGTACGCGTCGACTCCGAAGTCTCTCGCGCTTTCCGTGAATTTTTTACGCAATAAACCCAAAACCCCTACCACTTTCACAAAGTACTGTTTAATTGTTCCTGAGCCCAGCACACGCTGTACGCGTCGATTCCGGAGTCTCGCGCGCTTTACGTGAATTTTCACGCGATAAACCTGAAGGCTTGTCCACTATTAGAAAGTTCTCCTTTGTTGTCTCTGAGACCCCATCACACCATACCTTCGAAGACATCCCGAGCATGAGTTTCGAAATCGTGCACAGGAATATATCGGACACAGCTGAAGTGAAGATTAGAGAGGTCATAGAGATAAAGAGGCACCTCCCACCGATGAATAACAGGTAGGAAATGGGACTGGTAAAACTGGGAGGCTCCTACGATATTACCTTGATGAGCACATGAGAGCGCTACGAGCACCCCAATCTTACCCGAACTACGCGTTCTCAAGGCACAGGACATCACACCATACCTTCAAAGACATCCCGAGCAAGAGTTTCGGAATCGTGCACAGGATTATATCGGACACAGCTGAAATAAGATTAGAGAGGCCATAGAGATAAAGAGGCACCTTCCCCGATGAATAACAGAGGAATGAGAGAGTCCAATACTTTGAAAGAAGCATTCTGACTTCAGATGTGGTATATATTGGCCGCTATGTCGACGACATATTCATTGCAGCAAAGGAACAAGGAGCACTCCGTAGCATTTTATCGCATCTGAACTCACGGCATGATCCAGTAAAGTTGACAGCTGAAGAACCCGAATCGGACGAGTACCTTCCGTTCCTGAATACCCAAATAAGAATTTCGGATCATCAGTTTCAGGCTGCATGGTACACGAAACCTGCATCAAAAAACGTTCTAATCCATTCGCGTAGCTGTCACCCCTCATTCATGAAGAACAATGTAGTCAAGAGTTCGGTGTACACAGCGAGGAGCCTAACAACCCATAAAAAGGAGGTGGAGAGTCAGTTGGCAGCAATACTGAATGAAAACGGTTATATGGAGAGCAACATTCACACATGGCGACCACACCGTCACCCTCTGTCCAATACTGCACTAACCATCCCCTTTGTTAGTAAATCGTTTGCCAATGATGTCAACGTGGCGGTCCGTAGATCAGCCCTTCCCCTTCGTTTTTCCTTCCACCCCCCTTCCACCCTTCGCCAGCTTCTCACGTCGTCTCGCGCCTTACGAAGATCGCTGTAGGAGAAACGGATGTACCTACCGCACAGGGAACAAGAAAATCTGTGAGATGAAGAACGTGGTGTACCGGGTACAATGTGAGACATGCGGGCAGTTCTATATTGGCGAAACTGGGAGGCCCTTACGATATCGCCTTGATGAGCACATAAGAGGGCTACGGGCACCCCCATCTTACCCGAACAGCGCGTTCTCAAGGCACAGGACATCACACCATACCTTCGAAGATATCCCGAGCATGAGTTTTGAAATCGTGCACAGGAATATATCGGACACAGCTGAAAGGAAGATTAGAGAGGTCATAGAGATAAAGAGGCACCTTCCCCCGATGAATAACAGGGAAGAAATGAGAGAGGAACTGAGGCTGCTAACATCACACACAGATTAGAGCGTGATAAGACTGAACACCCACGCCATCTATACATCAGTCCTATTTTGAAAATTGGTCATTTTCAGTCTACGTGGGACGCGAGTCGGTCACCGGCGAGAACTCTCTTCTCCCTCTCCTTCCCATCAGTACGTCCTAACCGCCTCCGCATCTTTCATTGCTATGTACGTAATTCATGCATTTTTAGCCGTCTGACCAAAAGTCTGAGACCCGAAACGTTGCGGATAAAGAGGTTCAACATCTATCTCAACAAATAATATCAATATCGCTCGAGTATCTAACCTTCAACAAGCTAAAAAATCGAGCAATTCTGAATTTTCTCTCTAACCAATCTTTCCCCAGACAATAGCAGCTAGATTACTTGATCAGGAGCCCAATATGAATGTGCAAAGAATTACGTCCCTTCCCTAGTTCACATATTTTTACACTGAATCTGGGATAACTGCTGATTTGAACAGTGTACTACTCTCCTCAGTGCCCGAAAGTCACGCGCGTAACGCGCAGCTGTGACTCTCAGTATAAATGGCCTGACACGCCGCTCGCTCCACGGTGGTGGGGTTGCTCGCACCTCTGTGGGAGTTTTCTGATCTGCTTTATAGCCCCACCATCAGTTTCACCGCGCTTCAACCTTTTTAGATTCCGCGTCGTCCTGCCTTGCAATGAGTCAAAATACGCACTCGGAAAATACGTGTATGGTAAAGTTGGGGCCCAACTTTTCCCGGCTCCACTAAAGCGGTGGCGCTGAAATACTCATAGTCTGTGCTCACGTGTAGAAGTGGTTATGCTCGGACGCGGGGCCAGTGTGTTATGAATAGCGAGCGTTAAGTCGGATTGATTGCTCATTATTGTTAGTACACAATAATATAATTTTCGCGCCATTTGACTGCATCACATACCTTCTAAGAGATTCATCAATGGCAAACCTCTTGGTAACGGTAACCACTGTAAAATAAAGATAAGAGCTCGGTTTCTTAATTCTCTTTTGGGTTGCGCAGCGCATTCATCGTCGTATTCGTGAAAGCTTGAATGCTTTTCGGGGCTATTTAGTGACTGTGTGGCCGACTTTCCAGTCAGTAGGTTCGTCTCCCCCCCACATGAATCTGGTACCAACTCAAGGACCTCAGAGGGATAGTAGGTTTAGCCGACCTTGGGCGAGGATCGAGTCCGACTGAGTCCGGCAGCGACTCCTTCCACCGCGCCACAAGCGCTAGGATAGAATACATAAGTATAGCGAGTAAAAGTGTTTGGTTTGGGGGAACTGCAGAACACCCAGATTATATGAACCCTCAATCTATTGGCTTACCTTTGATGAAATCTGCCTTTGGCCGCAAGGGCAATCTTGCTACGAATCGCGGTTCTAGGATTTTTCTGTTTTCTGCCGAATGTTGCCTATTTTAACAGATAACAGAAAAAATGGCCAAAAATGGGCAGAAAACAGAAAACAGAAAGCAGAAAACAGAAAATTCCGCACATCCCTGATCGCAATGCTGTGCGCGATTCTCCTGAATCCCGCTCGCTTTCCACGATCTTCTCGGTGTTTATAAAACAATAATGTGCTCTGACAGATGGGGTCGAAAATTGCGGGAAATTTAGGTGTGACCGGTCGGTGCAACTCTGCAGACCTCTTAACTGCGCTGAGTGATCCAGAATGGATTGTGTTCTGGGACGGGGGAGACCGACGCGGTGTGAAGGGTTGCGAGGGGCAGCGCAGTGGCTGACCCTCCTCCCCCCGTCCCTGCGTCACTTCCAGGGGCCGTCGCACCATTGGCCGCCGAGTCGGGCCTCCGATCAGCGCATCGATGTCAAAAGGTGCGCGGACCGGCGTCCTCTGGTTGAATCTGTCTTTCCGCAGCCCCTGAGCGCCTCAAAAATTGTCAGTAAGCGGCTCAAGAAGTGTCCATGTCCATTTTCAGCGTTGCCGTGTCTGCACAAGGAACCCCGTGGACATCCCACAAGGATTATCCCTATTGTGATCCTATTGGGGGGGGGTGGGGATGACCCACCACCACTGTTCGCAGTGGGGTGCACCCCACTGCAAACTGTGGGGAGATGGGCCCATACTTGGGCACCAGGGGTGTGCGGAAATTTTCAAAAAAAATTTCAGAAAACAGAAAACAGAAAATCCAGTTTGTCAGAAAACGGAAAACAGAAATCAGAAAACAGAAAATTCCGCACACCCCTGTTGGGCACCACCCCACCCCCTCCCCGAGCCGTAGAGACATCCCCTCGGTGACAAAAATTATCCTCCGGTATCCGGTGGATCTTCTGGGAAGTGACTAAAGTGCCTTTCACAGTCTGCCGGACGACGCCGTCCGGCACGTCATAAGATAGGACTGCGGCGTGAGTGCGGCCCGCACTGCGGTGTCGGCCGACCGACGTCTCAGTGCGGTGAAATCATTGACACGACGTCGCATCAAGTTATGTTGGGTTAGAACGTGTTGTTTTGGCCATACATTTTGTACTGAAGAGTCGAACCGACGGCTGTTCGCCGCAGCTTCCCTCGCACTGCGGCTTTCTTCTAACGTGCCCGGACGGCGCCGTCCGGCAGACTGTGAAAGGGGCTTAAGGCCACCTTCCAGGTCCGGCTCCGAAGAGCCGACTGAGGCACACGGTGAGATGAGGAGCCTTTTATACCAGCAACATTGTTAATACCTTTGTCTAAACATGTATATGTTCAAACGCGTCTTAACATTGTACACGTAAAACAGGTTTCAACTTACCTCAATAGGCCAAAGCGCAAATTTAACAGGATGATTCCTGAGTGAGAATTTCGTGACGGTGGCAAATTATAATCGTCTCTCCTCCACCATTCCCTTCCTGAGATAGCATTCGTTTTCAACAAAAACCGATGGACCCTTCCCTTCCTGAGATAGCATTCGTTTTCAACAAAAACCGATGGTATAGTTCTGCAACAGAAAATTTGTGCATAGTTTACGGCCGGCTGCGAGTTCACCTAACAGTTCCTCCGCAACCTCGCGACAAGTCTAGGATAAAAAAAGGAGCAGTGGTTCTTTTCTCTTGTTGAGGTCGGCTTCAGTTTCTCTGAAAGATGAGAAACTATGGGCGGGACGCGTTGATCCAATTCAGTCGGATTTATACGGAGAATAGCAGCCTTTTTCCGCTTCATGTAGAGTGTACCCATCTTTGTAGAGTGGGCTGTCTTCCTGTAAGGACAGTGCTCCAAGTGATACTGTTGCGCACGTGACCCTAATTAGCGTCGGAGCTGATCTGGCCGTACGTTGGTTTAGTAACAAAATGTTTTAGACGTACTCTACAATTGGACACCAGCCGACAGGAGTCTGGTGTTTTGAGAAGGAACCGACCTGGCGGAGTAAGTGTGTGCTTTTACGAGAAAATATTTCTCACGTAAAAGCGAAGGCAAAACATTTGTTGGTTTACCATTTCAGGAACAGTTTCCATCGATCAAGCTCGACGGTCCAATCGCTCCAGTGGAGGTGGGGATAAATGTACCTACAATACCGCCCGCGACTTTGGGAAAAACGGCTTTTTCGGCGTTTTTTTCCGCCGCAAACCGCCGCTTTGCCATAACTTCGTTCAAAGTGGTCCGTTTGGGTTGCTAGGGGGATATTTAGAATCAGTATCGAGAGCTTACACAATCGATTGATTGTGTAAGCCCTATATGCCTTCTTTGCCCGTAAGACATGTGTATGCTCAAAAGAAAAAGCTCTCGATGCTGATTCGAAATGTGTCCTCCAGAGCTCAGTTGGAGCACATTGAGCCAAGTTATGATTTGAAAGAGTCGCGATTTCATGACTTTTGCGGTGTTTTTGAGAAAATTAGTGCGGATATTGTAGTGCGTGTATTGTACTTGTATATAACTCGTCCTTGACCTGTGCGGTTGGCATGAATTCAAATATTTACAACAATTTGATACCCAGCTTCAGTTTTCGTACACTCGATTGATTCTGTGAACCCTATATGCCTTGTTTGCAGGGTAAGACATGTGAGCTCAAAATGAAGAGCTCTCGATACTGATTTAAAATATGCCCCTAGCGAACCAAAGGACCACATTGAACGAAGTTATGACAAAGCAGCGGTTTGCGACGGAAAAACGCCGAAAACGCCGTTTTTCCCAAAGTCGCGGGCGGTATTGTAGCACTAGATTTGGCCCAATCGCCAAGAGGCAAAACCTTCGCTGCCGTCTTACCTATTATATACTAGGGTTACCTCCTCTATCCAAGTTTTAACGAATATCTTCATCTTTGTTTGGGTTCTACCGATCACTGTCAAAGATATTTCCATGTTATTGAACTGTAAGCTTGGATAGCTAGACTGATTGTGAGAAAAAACGTCAACAAGGAGCTCCTTGGGCCTGAGTCTTAGGCCTGAGGTTCGCGCCAGATCAAAGAGGAACCAGAATTGGTGTACCCTGAAATAGCTTCGGCTAGTTGCGTTGCTCAGGCTGGACGCAGTCTTTTCATATGAAAATGTTTGAAACTTTTCTTGAAGGGATCGTTAGTTGCCAAACTAATACTACCAATTCCCGGAGGTTGGTACACATTTGAAAAACTCAACTCCTTTTCCGGAGTTTAGGAAATAGCAGAATATTCTTACAGCCATACCTCCTTTTGGAGGTATAACGGTCCTTTCTGTTTTTTGTTCCTTTCTCGTCCATTCTCCGAGTGCGAAAAAGACGGTTCACTATTTGTTCTTTCCTTTTCGATGGTGCACCTAGAGCGCAAAATAAAAAATAAATATAAGATGGTAGAGAGATCTGAAGTAATGATAACATTGCAGGATTCCGTGATGCTGCTTTGATTCAAGGAAGTCAATGGTGATGACCTCCGATTCCCGCAAAATTGCAAAATATGGACGAGAGAAATTGGAATGCTCTTGCACACTTAAACTATAAATGTTTAAGAGCCACTGCTTGAACAGAAGCAAAAAGTATTACATTAATATGTGACACAGCGCAGAATATCAGCTCTGCTTTCTAGCACGGCCCGGACGCACTCCACCTTTTCGAAGGTCAGACAGGGAAGATCAGATTGATATCGCTGCCAATGTCGGATGAGGGCGCATCTGCGTCGCGTTCGAGCGCGTCAAATATGCGCCTCAGGCTCCCGTCAGACTTGGTCGAAAAAGCGACTGAGTCCGTCTGACACCGCCTACGTCCGGCTGTCCTCAGTGCCACCCAGTTCCTCTACGAAATAATCAATCAGGGCGCGCGGCAACCTTCGGTGAGGCAGAGCACAGGCGTCGAGATTCAAGTATGCAAGATGATTCAATTGGTGCATTGGCCAGCATCGACAGCGTAGACTACGGCCCACACTTATGTCGAGTCGAGTCATCGAGTCTTGGTATTGACTGGAACAGTCGAAATGGAGTCACTCGACTACTCGATTATTCGAAATTTTGAAAAAATCGAGTTAGTCGGAAACACGGTTATTCGAAAAAAGAATTCGAGGCGTTGAGGTATACTACGGACTCCACGCATTCAGGTTGCATACGGAGTAAAACGTAAAAGGTTGTTTTGAGCGGCGAGAATTCCAGTTTGAGAAAAAGACCTTGAGAAGAGTGGTAATTTCTCTACACAAAACGGTGGGAGGGGGAGTGATTGTTCCCTTCCAGAGGCCTCTGGTCATAGTTGGATGAGAATCCGACATAGTTACTCCTAGGTTGTCCGTTGCCCCTCCTAGGTCGTCCGCAGTCTCGCGGGGTCTTCAATAAGCCATCGTAGATATTAATAGTATTACTGATACAACTTCGATCGGTATGGGGCAAAGAGGGACTGCGGACGACGCGGAGGTGACTATCAAAAACCATATTTTTGTTCTCTTTTTGCGTGCTTTACAGGTCGCGCTCTCGATCTCCTCTAAGGTCCGACCTCATTCATCGTCGTTGTCGCACTTGTCCTCTATGACTATAGCTTCCATTTATTTAGTGACTATTCACGTGACAGTCCAAAGCCTTGTCGGTCAACGATCAACTGAGTCTCCGCCAAGGGCGCCCAGCCACCAGGAACATAAGGGGAAATTGCAATTCTATTGAATATTGCAATTAGCCGTCTGGAAAAAGGGTATTGTATGGTTTACATCTTATCTCTAGGAAGCCGCGTTGCATCTATTACCACGCTATCTTCAAAGCTGAGTGGTGGTTTCTCCAACTAGACAAAAAGTACCGTGCGGGACCGATTGCCACAAAGCCTTAAAATGCTATGCAATTTTCATTTGAGAGTTTGAGTCGATCGGTCTGATATAGTAATGCAACTGATATCCTCATTTTATGCCCTTGTGGCAATCGGTACCGCACGATATTTAGAGTTCACTGTTTCTCCATTTCTACCATTGTGTTTTCTTAGAAACGACCGCTCCACTGTCATGATGAAAAATCATAGCATCTTTGCGGGATCGACGATATATATTTAGGAACGATTGCCTAGCTCCCCAATTGTGACCCGGTCGAAGTAAGACTTATCAGACTTATCATGTCAAAATCTCCTTATCTCTTTTATTTTGTCATGACCGAGCCCTCCGGTCCTTGCTCCGCCCGAACTCATATGAGCAAGCTAAGCTTCATACTTTCAGAGGTGTTTTTGGGATTCCGACGGCGATGCTGTGGTCCGTTCAAGCGTCTACAGTTAAGCTCTGGTAAATCCGTGGTGACCTGTCGATTTCGATTATCACCAGCAGCGGAGCGGTGAGCCCCGGTGAGATATAACTAGTGATAACGAGGTTCGGTCGAAACAGCCACCGCTCCGCGCTGTGTTAATGGAAAACAGGAGTTTTTTGAACTGGAACAGAGTCTAGATGTTTTGGACAATTATCCTAATGCATAGTTAACAATACCAAGAGTCGTAGTTTGCTCGAAAACTTCGGCTGCTGCTAACTGGACACCCTTGCAGAATCGTAAGTCTGTAAATCCCGACTTGGCAGCAAAAAAATTTGAGGCAGAAACAACATTTTTCAACTCGTCATGATATGATAACAAACTATGCCCCGATAAGTGTGCGTGCGGAGATACTCGCGGCTTAGAAAGGCAGCACGAGGGGATTACCAACGCAGTTACTCGTCGAGGTGTAAGCCCCATCCGTTCCGTCAACTGCTGCTCAGGGCAGCACGTTGTGTCCTCTTGCTCCGCTCACTGCCCCAACTGCTGCTCGTATAGTGGCCCCACGTGCTGCTACAGTCGCCCCAACTGCTCCAGTCGTCTCCCCAACTGCTGCTCCTCATTGTGGCCCCAACTGCCGCTGTTCTTTCCCCAATTGCTGCTCATCATGGTCCCAATTGCTGCTCTTATTTATGATTTTTCGTTTCTTTCTCATAACCCTGCTCCCTCAGGGGATATGTCGAGCTCAGCTGCACCGCTGGGTCGACCTATCAAAAATAGATACCTCATTGAGGCTCATTCACATCTACAACGGCTGATTCATCCTTGATTATATCCACTGATCTTTGCTACAGTCGAAGGAAATGGTGTTGGCAGTAAGGGCTGTCTCATGCCCACCCTAGGCGACCTCGTATTTGACACGAGTTTGCTAAGGCCGTTCAACACAGGTCTCGGTCAGTAGTGATTAAGAGTCTCCAAGAACATTTCTTGACACAGATTTTCTCTACACCTTAAACAAGATTTGATTTTCACTCGGTTTCGTGACTGTGGAGATGCGAATTAGACTGATAGTATGTTTCTCTTGTTTTGAAAGACCAATTATGACTTTCTTTGTACAAAAAGTTATATCCACATATTCAAAGAATGGAGTTTTCCTCAAAATATTCTTAAGTCGCTGAAAATCACAATGTTTAGGGGAATGTCCACGGTTAAACGGAATTCAAATGTCAGAGTATTCATCACTTATTGATCTCCCTGTAAATGGTGATTTTTCCAAGGAACAACGATTTTAGAGTTTCTTGAAACGTTCTTCTTCTTTCTAAATTATAGCCGTGAACATTTTCGGAAAGGTTCAAATTATTAATTTTATTGGAAAGGTGTTTGGGAACTGTTGGCTTTAAAGGCAGCATACAAGCTCGTAAACGTAATTGAGATAACTACGGAATTAGAATGGTATGGCACCGAACACAACGCTCACGCGTTTTGAAGGTTCAAAAGCAACCCACAATGACGCCACATGAGTGAGAAGTTGGTCCCTCTCCCGTATCTGCCCGCCCCCTGTGTTTGCCGTCTCCTCCAAAACAGGGGTGCTGGGCCATTTCCAACGTCACCGATGTGTATGGTTTACTTATTGTACATATTCCACCACCTACAAACGTCGCTGACGGTGTGAATGGCGCAGCGGCCCTGTTTTGGGGGAGGACGCAAATACAGGGGGCGGGCAGATACACGGGCGGGGCCAACTTCCCACACGTGTAGCGTCATTGTGGGTCGTTTTTGAAGCTTCAAAATGCGTGAGCGTTGTGTTCGGTGCCATACCATTCTAATTCCGTAGTTATCTCAATTACGTTTACGAGCGTGTATGCTGCCTTTAAATTCTGTGAGCATTGTGTTTTTCGTGAAGAAAAGTTACATATTCCCCATTTCGCTTAAATTTTGGCAAACCATCGCCGCTCAGCATTTGAAAAATACAAGTCTTCGTCCAGAACCAATGCATTTGGTTTTTCTATGGAAAATGCGAGAAAAGTTTGGAGTTCACGGAAACGCATTTCAGAGTGAGAAGGTGATTTTTTAAAATTTCCCACTCACACCTTCCAGATTTAAAAAAAAAGACAAAATGTTGCAAATCTGGAAGAACACGCTAAATAAACCATTTTAGGAGAGTCGAACTCCTCTCGAATTTAGGGGCGGTTTCACACAACCACCATCCGATTAGAATGACGAATCATCCCTTTTCCCTGAATAATTCATCAGTTTTTAGCCGAGCTGAACCGTTCAAATTCCTCGCAAGGAACTACTTTTCTTGAGAATGCCATTTTGAATTGACATTTACTCCAGAGTGAAACTGCGTTTGATTTATAATCAGTAAAATATCAAGTTTTTTTTTGAAGACTCGATGCAACGAAAATGTGGATCTTGCATAAAAGTACTACGTTCGAAGAGGTCGCGCGCTGATAAAAAAGAGCTCTTCGAGCAATGGGTTGGCCCCCACCGCACGTTTAGCCAGCGATATAGTCATGGAAGGGCGACCAGTTGGGGATGAGCTGAAAAATGGCTTCGAGCAGTTGGCAGTTAGTAGCGTCAGGTCGCGGCGATACGGCGATTGGACGGCAGTGTGTCTTGGTCGACGGCGAGCGGGCGGCGCCTGCTCTTCAACTCGAATACAAACTGAAGACAAGCTGGTATTAAATTGACAAACTTGGTGCAGATTCACGGGAAGGAATCGTTTGACTTCAATCCCCTCTATTGTTTTTTGCGAGCAACACTTTATGGTTCAGTCGACCTGATGAAAACACTGTCAAAAAAGTGTACAGCGCGGAAGGTGTGGAGAAACCATTCAGATGCACTCACTGATCCGGAAATTTGAAAACACGCAAAGTCGAAAAAAAAACGGCTACGAACGATCACAAAAAGACCTGTGCGGTTCTAAACCTGAGTGTTCCTCTCACGCCAGGCCCACTCCTTTCAACCGGTACCTATCCGTAAATTACTGAAAACCCAGCCTTAGTGGTAACAACATACATCCAGGAGGCTAAAGTCCACTCCGCTCAACAAAACTTACCCCATTTGATAATCGGTTGCCTTCTTATAGTAGGGTTTTTAGTTAGACACTATTGTCGGTAGCCGTCGAGGAAGTGGGCGTGGCGTGAGCGGACATTCAAGTTTAGGGCCGTACTGGGCTATTTTGTGCTCCTTCTTACCCGTTTTCAGCATTATTGATGCAGTGAGCCCCGTGTCTTTCGATTTACGTTGATATACCGAACTGTTTTGATCGCGGACACTGCCTTCAAGGTATTCCGTGTGATATGGCTGACGATCGATTGGTTGTGCTCACTCTAAACAGCTTCTCAGGGACTCAGAGAGAATTTGAATTGACAGTGGCGGGACGGCACCGCAAGCCGGGACTGTGCCGGGCCGCTGTAGCAGCGGCACAGCGACCCGGGCCCGTGCCTCGACACTGTAGCAACGGCTCCGGAATCTTGGAAGATTCCTTCTTGTCCGTAACAGAAGAGCAGCGGCACCGCAATCATGAACAGTACCGCGATAGTGAAGCGTGGGCCTCGCAACAGTTTCGGGCTGGCTCGGCGATATCGCCGCAACGCCACCGCTACAATTGCAGACATGAAAAAATGGTAAAGCGACTGATCACGTGCTGATGTGTTTGTCACATGCACAGCCGGTATAAGAGGGACCTCATTTCGCTCGAGTCCTCATTCGGCATTCTGATGCCGTCCCTGGAAGGTGGCTTCGAGTCCCTCT
Organism: Aplectana chamaeleonis; assembly: GCA_029168955.1. NCBI lineage: Eukaryota > Metazoa > Nematoda > Chromadorea > Rhabditida > Cosmocercidae > Aplectana > Aplectana chamaeleonis. Next base: position 80,929 of record JAPDOI010001338.1, read on the forward strand.
CCGGAGGCCAGCATATTTTTGACCGCTGGGGGTAGGGGATTTCACGGCTGGGGGTGGGCGGTTTTTGCCGCGGTCCGCAGTGAGGGTGCTTCCTCACCGCAGACCTCGGCGAAGGTGAAGCCCTTGTCCGGACCTAAGAGGGGCTTTTTCTGGAGGGGGGCAACCAGATTCAGGCACCGTCGCGGCTCGAATCAGGCATCGTCGAGATAGGGTTGAGGTAGCTCCAGACCGGGTTGGTGGCCGTCGCGTCCTGATTGAGACACCGACGCGTGGTTGATGCAATGGCATAGCTCGTGGAGGGACTCTGGATAGACACTGCACTGCAGGCACCGATTAGGAGCCTCCAAGGCAGGGTTGGTCTGCCGCCGGGGCAATTTTTCTCAGAGGAGTGGGCATGTTCACGTTCTTAAAAGGAAAGGACTCTCCATGTTGATTATGAGTATGGTCGTAGTTACCTAAGGAACCACTTTGAGAAGTGTTACCACACTGTGCTGGCCACAACACAGAGCAGCAGCTGACGCGACGAATGGAGGACGAGGGCAGCACGTGCTCCTCGATCAGCAGCTCGTCCTCTTGTGCTGCTCTCGCTGTTTTAGTAGAAGTGAGAGTTAGTTGTGCTCCATGACAGCCCGCGATCGTCTGAGATGAAGACCGTTTGATTGCTTTAATTATATACACCTTGTTTGGGAAAATAAAAAAGAGAAAAGGTGAATTGACATATAGCTATCCAGATGCTTGTATGTGCAAGTTTGTAACAAAGAGCTCTCCATGCTGATTGTAAATATGCTCGTAGCTGTCCAAATGGACCACTTCGAGCAATGTTACCACACTACGATTGCCACAAAAAAGAGCAGCAGCTGAGGCGACAAATGGAGGACGAGGGCAGCACGTGCTGCTCGAGCAGCAACTCTTCCCCTCGTGCTGCCCTCTCTATCCTCGAGGAGGTGAAAGTCTTTTGTCCTCCATTACGCCCCGCGATCCTCTGAGTAGCTCGCACACTCTCGATCCTTGTTCATACCCGATCACCCAGACTTGAATGTTGATGTCGGAGCGACATACGATACTCCTGCTACATATATTAAATCGCTCCGTCCAGCTGTTTGAAGTCGCTTGGGCGGACGCAGTTCTGCGCGAAAAAAGACGGAAAACTGCGGATGAATGCCATTAACACCACTCATTAGCTTGTTTGTTGTAACCCTATCTTCTAATCCTTTACTTACAATAGTACTTCCTCACTAGCTTGTTGTCTCACCCACTTCTTCCTATTGAGTGTCTGTATTGGGTTTGTTTTACATTATTCTTGATTATAGAACATTCAATTTTCATAAGTTTCCAATCATGGGAAAAACATTAACACAAAGTAACAACCGAATTCCTTCAACCCTCTTACAACAATATCAACAAGGGGAAGGGTAACAGTTCGAAAGGCGAAATGGATATGGCTGCGGCAGCGTCAGGTCACACGAAAACTCACGAAAACTGCGTGAGCGTCGCTTCACAGCTCACCGTTGTCCACACGGCTAAAAAGCGTAGAAGTGAAAAAATAAAGAACATGAAGTTAAGTTACGTAGGTGAAGGTTTTACGAAGTGGGGCACTCGAACGTTGCTGAGTCAACATATCGTTGGTGGTTCGCTGAAGTCGCAAGCCTCGTGAACTATATGAATGAAGCCCTCGTACAGCTGCCGCTGATCCTAAACTCAAAACTAAAGAAGTACTACATTCATAGACAAGTTCGTTTTGCTGAGACCCCTTCTCGAAGAAGCGTCAATACCTTTGGTTAGCGTTCCGTGTTTCCTGTGGAGAACGCTTCTCACCTCAAGAACATTACACTGCTCTGACAGATGACAGACAGTAGGTACCAGTACATTTTGATTTTTGGCGCACTAGAGTCATCCACATAAACTAAACATCGCATTTCGAACATCAACTCGGAGATAACATTGCATCTGCTCATACTGAGTTCCACTGGAACCACTTGTTTAGACTTTAGAGTTGGAGTGGTTTGCTTTCGGAATTTAGAAAATCGTTGTTTAAAAAAATTTCCGGCCTACCAAATGTTGACGCCCCTGAGGTGTGCGCTTATAATTAAAACCGCTCTTCGAAGTGAAACTCTGAAACCATTTGCATTTCGCCACTAAGTGTTCCACTTCATCCCAGATGATTATTATTGATGTGCAGCCGGAGGGAGAGCTAATTGGAGTGTGATGCTTTAAGAAAAGTAAAGGGGTGGTTCAGCGAAGTTCAAATTAAAATATATTGAAAATGTAGTGGATTTTATTACCTCTTTCCTCCGGGCGCTTCTTGTGGTACAATCAGATAGATGACAGCTTCCACGGTTGTCACCACTAGTAATGAGCCTCTTCTAGACGTCCTCGAAATCTCCACGAATCGTGACGGCAGCTGAACAATTTCTATTAGGCTGGAATCGGCCTCTTATCCGCTTGTAGGATAAGAACGCTCCTTTTCTGAGGAGAATCACTTGAGGAGGGAATAATAATACGATGAAATTATACGAGGGAATCCCCCCCCCCCCCTCAGCCGATTGACAACAATCCCAGGAACCCAAAAGGAAGCGATAAAAAACCCTTTCCGGCCCAAAATTCATTCAAATTCTGACCGTGACGCCAACCGCTGAACAATTGTGTGGAGCGCGCTTACTACCACCTTTATCCTTAGAGCGCGCTAACTATACGATTTGTCATTGGGGCGCGTTAGCCTTCCAGATAGTCCCGATTTCGACGGGACACTCCCCCCGCAGGATAAGATTCAGGCGGGGTGTCCACGAGAATGAGCCAAAAGGTTGATACATGTTATCACCTACCTCACTATCGTGTCAGTGATCGTGGTCTCCTTCCCTTGACATCAATGACATAAATTGCATAAAATTTCTTCTTCAAATAGGAATACCATGTTGTATATTAGTAACAAACAGGAACTAGACTATTAGAAACAAGGAATTAATGTATGTACATCGGAGATCATCCTGACCTCCTTAGTGCTGCTCCACGGCCAGCTCCTCAGCTTCACGGATGAGCCCTTCAAGCTTGGCTCGCTCGTCAGGGAGCCCGCATACTGCGGTAGGGGTCGAATAGAGTCTCGCCGCGCAACGGCGCGGCAGCATTGTGTGCAGCCGTATCGATCCCGCGGCGCCGCGAGGCGGCGCGGCTGGTCGATTAGACCTGATCAGGGCAGAATCTGGCAGCGGCGGCCGCCGGCGGGTGCCGAGTGGTTGTAGCGGCGCCGCTTTGCAACCCCGAGCGGTGCGGCAAAGTGGCGCAGCGACAGCAGACGATCGAGCCTGCCTTCCATGATTAATTGGTCTAGCATATATGTTTATGAGGTGAATGTCTCTTTTACTGTGCAAGTACATCAAGGTCACTTCAATTCGTAAGGTTTTGGGCTGGTGAACCATAATTTTTGAAGAGTTTTAAGGATTTCAACACCAATTCAAGTGCTCATTTATTTCTTACCTTTGGATTTGAGAACTCCCACGTAACATTTGAACTAGTGTTTTCTATATTTCCATTTGAAAAGCCTTATCCAAGCTGAAAGCAGGTCTTCTATGAATAACTAATTTTAGAAAAATGTAAAGTTGCCACTATAATCCTCGACCGGACTTACTACTGCAGCGCCGTCAGAGGAATTCAAAACAATCTTCACCAGCGGCTCAAGGCAAACTATGAAAAACACCGAGTTTTTGTAACCCGGAAAACTGAAAGTCGAGGAGAAAAAAAAACAAAGGTAAAAAACCAACAGACCGGCCCGAAGATTTTTTAATATGGCCGATGCACCATGTGCAGCTGGAGGGAGAGCCAGTTGGAGTGTGATGCTTTAAGAAAAGTAAAGGGGTGGTTCAGCGAAGTTTAAATTAAAATATATTGAAAATGTAGTGGATTTTATTACCTCTTTCATCCGGGCGCTTCTTGTGGTACAATCAGATAGATGACAGCTTCCACGAGTGTCACCACTAGTAATGAGCCTCTTCTAGACGTCCTCGAAATCTCCACGAATCGTGAAGGTTGCTGAACAATTTCTATTAGGCTGAAATCGGCCTCTTATCCGCTTGTAGGATAAGAACGCTCCTTTCCTGAGGAGAATCGCTTGAGGAGGGAATGATAATACGATGAAATTATCCGAGAAAACCCCCCCCCCCCTCAGCAGATTGACAAAAATCCCAGGAACCCAAAAAGAAGCGATAAAAAACCCTTTCCGGCCCAAAGTTCGTTCAAATTCTGACCGTGACGCCAACCGCTGAACAATTGTGTGGAGCGCGCTTACTACCACCTTTATCCCTAGAGCGCGCTAACTATACGATTTGTCATTGGGGCGCGTTAGCCTTGCAGATAGTCCCGATTTCGACGGGACACTCCCCCCGCAGGATAAGGTTCAGGCGGGGTATGCACGAGAATGAGCAAAAAGGGTGATACATGTTATCACCTACCTCACTGTCGTGCCAGTGATCGTGGTCTTCTTCCCTTGACATCAATGACATAAATTGCATAAAATTTCTTCTTCAAATAGGAATACCATGTTGTATATTAGTAACGAACAGGAACCAGACTATTAGAAACAAGGAATGAATGTATGTACATCGGAGGTCATCCTGACCTCCTTAGTGCTGCTCCGGGGCTAGCTTCTCAGCTTCACGGATGAACCCTTCAAGTTTGGCTCGCTCGTCAGGGAGCCCGCATACTGCGGTATGGTGCGATACACCTCCACAATACCGGCCCTTCTTGTCGAGGTAACATTCCTCGTCCTCGTCGTGACAGAAGCATTTTACACATAGTCGGCGCCTCTTGATGAAGGCTCTTCTATTTCCAGCTTCTTGTCTTCCTCGGACAGGTAGTTGTAACCCTGTTGCAGTTTTTCCGCCGCTTCGTCCACATTTTTTCCATCATCTTCAGTCGGTGATTTTTCTGCCTGATCCTCGTACGAAGCTGTTCCATGGAATTCTGGGCTTGTCCCGGATCCGCTTCCGTCATCCATTCTTTCGTTTCGTCGATGAACTTTTGCGCGGTCGATTTTGATTTTGTGATGCGTGATTTTATTGTCTGTAGTGCCATGTGTGTTTGTGTTGTTTATATTAACTATGGCTATTTATGAGTTTCCGATTACCCGCCACAAAATTCCCAGCCACAAAACAGAAACCGCGTTTTTTTTTGACGAAGAAAAAACACGAGCAGGAAAAAAAAACCTTTTCTGTCCTCGACCGGACTTACTACTGCAGCGCCGTCAGAGGAATTTAAAACAATCTTCACCAGCGGCTCAAGGCAAACTATGAAAACACCGAGTTTTTGTAACCCGGAAAACTGAAAGTCGAGGAGAAAAAAAAACAATGGTAAAAAACCAACAGACCGGCCCCAAGATTTTTTAATATGGCCGATGCACCATGTGCAGCTGGAGGGAGAGCCAGTTGGAGAGTGATGCTTTAAGAAAAGTAAAGGGGTGGTTAAGCGAAGTTCAAATTAAAATATATTGAAAATGTAGTGGAATTTATTACCTCTTTCCTCCGGTCGCTTCTTGTGGTACAATCAGATAGATGGCAGCTTCCACGAGTGTCACCACTAATAATGTGCCTCTTCTAGGCTCCCTCGAAATCTCCACGAATCGTGACGGCTGCTGAACAATTTCTATTAGGCTGAAATCGGCCTCTTATCCGCTTGTAGGATAAGAACGCTCCTTTTCTGAGAATCACTTGAGGAGGGAATAATAATACGATGAAATTATACGAGGAAACCCCCCCCCCTCAGCCGATTGACAACAATCCCAGGAACCCAAAAAGAAGCGATAAAAAACCCTTTCCGGCCCAAAGTTCATTCAAATTCTGACCGTGACGCCAACCGCTGAACAATTGTGTGGAGCGCGCTTACTACCACCTTTATCCTTGGAGCGCGCTAACTATACGATTTGTCATTGGGGCGCGTTAGCCTTCCAGATAGTCCCGATTTCGACGGGACAAGTGAGGTCAAGTTGGTTTTCTTCTCGGATATCTTTTTGCAAATTACATTTCAACGTGACCCCCTCGGCCCATTTGTGAATCTGTCAAAGCTTTAATCATTCAAGCTAAACTTGTTTTGATGATCAGCTAACACTTGCTTGCAATGAGATAAATATTCTTGAAATAACATTTACTTTCAGGAGTGTGAAACAAAAAAGGTTCTTTCTCTAGAAGTGTAAGTCACACGTCGCAATAAAAATGTAGTTTGTAGATAGTTTCAAAAAATACCTTTTGAAAAGTACAAAATGAAACTCACGAGGGAAGCATGAACAGTTAATGTTGGAAATTTCCAGAAATAATTGTGGTTCTCATTTCAAAAGGACACCTTTGGGACGTCTAAAGTGGGCCGAAAAGGCCATTTGGAAAATCAATTCCTGAAAAATTGATATGGAATTCCAACCGAACGTTCATCAACAAACATGTGGGGTGAAACTGAGCAGCTAAAAACGAAAAGACCGTTGTTTAGGGGATTTATGTCGAAAAGCGAACTTTGTCGCATGTGGAGATCCTCAGGAGGTCGAAAGGGATTGAAAAGGCCACTTAAAAAGCAATTTAAAAAAAATTGAGATGGAGTGCCAACCGAACGTTCATCATCAAATGTTGCGTAGAATTGAGCAGCTAAAAGCGGAGAGACGGTTATTTAAAGGAAGTGGTCGCGATGTGTTCTTTTCCTCTCTAAATCCTTTTCTTGGTTTAGAGTAGTAGGACCAATGGGAAAAAATCGCGAAAAACCGCTGTTTCGAGCCAAACTTGAAGCCAGAACTTTCTTGTTTTTTGATGGTGGATGAGCCCACTCCCCACTATCCACATCGATGACCTCTTATATCAAGAACCTCAGCTGGCTTGAAATGCAATTTCAATCAATGAACATTATCCTTCGGACTCACCTAGTCAAAAACATCGACAGAAGTGCTTGCTTTCATTGGTCAACTCTTTTCATTACGTAAACTTGCATTTATCTCTTCCTCTGAATGTCGATGATTTTTGTCTGCTCGGCATGAGAATGCGATCTTTTTTTTGCGGCGCTGTGCACGTGTGCACGAACTGGTATTTTTGAGCCCTAGAAACTCTATTTCTAGAGCGTTTTTCACTGCGCTACCTTAATAGTTTTTCAGCTGTTTTCTATCTAAGCGGATATTTATAGTTTTTTTAGATAAGGTTCGCGACCACTGCCTTTAGGAGTTTCATCTCGGAAAGCGAATTTCGTCACAACAGGACGTGTTGAGGACTTCAAAAATGGGCATTGAAGTGGTTTAGATTGGAATTGAAAAAGGACTCATCTCAAAAAGGGATAAAAGGAATACTAGCAGATTATTACACATTATGCACCTGCAGGCAGCTGTTTTCCAATGCCTGTACACTCCTGGAGCCTGGTTTGTAGTCCATCGCGACGCTTGACCGCGGCGGCCAACTGCTCCCCCACCATTGTGAGATAATGTAAAGCCGAGATATCGTCCATCACTGGATGAGGGATCGCTGCGACGCTGCTTGGCGGGAAAAATTGCGCGCGGAAAATGAAGAGAGGGTGGCTATTGATCACGCTATTTTTCCCGCCAAGCAGCGTTGCGGCGATCCCTCATTCAGGGACTGACGATATGCGTTCTTTCCAAACTTATAAAAATGTTCAGGTCGTGGTTATACTATCCGCGGCAAGCGGAGCGATCCACTGTTTACCACACATACCGACCCAAATTCGATATGCCTTATCTGCGCTGCCTGATTGCCTGTCGCGGGTGGTACTCTGCCAACGCATAGCAAGATGCCTCCGAGGGCGCGGCCTGTAACGCCGCCCCATTCCATGTAGCGAGAATTTACGGGTTCTAGCTACGATAGCTAAAACCCGCATATTCTTGTGTCGACGGTACAAGGGTGCAAATTCTACGCGTATTCTACGTAAAAACGAAAGCTAAATCCGATACATTGATCTTTCTGTCGCTAAACCCGTATTTTCTCGCTATAACTTTGTAGCGAGAATCTACGGATTTCGCCACAGCCTGTGTTGAAATGCAATCTTAAACCCGCGTTAGCTGCGCGGAACGCAGGGATGCCGTTCAAACTGTGTTGGTCGTGTCATACCACGGAGTGATTACTCGACAATCTATGGCTGGCCGTGGAGAGGGACCCGGTGTTGCTCTCTGAGAGACCATGTTGAGGATGATTTTGACCATTGGGATGCTGCAGGCCGTGGGGAAGAAACGGCGATGCTGTCGATCGCAGCTGGGACCGCCTTTCTAGTACGAATCAGGACTGGGTGGGTCGATCGACCGAGTGCTGTAACGAGAATTTTCGTAGAATATACGGGTGCCGTAGCGAGAATTGACGTAGAATATGCGGGCGTTGTAGCTAAAATTTCACCAACTGAGGCTAAACTTTCCGTAATTTACGTAAAATCTCGGGTCAAAATTAGACTAGACGCCTCTGAAACCCTGGGCATCTCCAGTTTCCGTGTGAGGCATCTAGCTACGCGCTGGCAGAGTAGAACTCAAGCTTTAGGCCTTGTGCATATCGTTGGTGTCTCACAGGGAGATAGCCGCGCTCAGCAGTTGGGCGCGAAGTCGTTCGATCAATAGCCACTCTCCCTTCGTTTTCCCGCGCGCAATTTTTCCCGCCAAGCAGCGTCGCGGCGATCCTTCATCCAGAGATTGACGATACTTCCCGCGACGTGCGACAGCGACAGTGCATCACCAATATCGATTTTTGGTCGATATGTATGACAGGCATTATGTCGCTTCGCCCGTCGCGTGAAGTATGCACTAAGCCTTACATTTTCTCTCAATAGAGATTTTTGACACTTTTCTAAATAGAGTTTTTTTAATTGGGCTAAAAACTACTAGGGTCGCGATTACGAATCTCTGGTTCACATGTCAATTATCGGAAAATGCGGACAGGTTTGGCCTGAAAATTCTCGCCCCCCCCCCTGCCCCGGAGAGAATTTCCGGGACAAAATGCGACTTTTGATGGTTTACAGAACGTTACGACAGATTTGCATCGAAACTTCTATGAAGACGTTATTTGGAGCACTTGTCACAAATCTGAGATCCATTTATTGACCACCAATAGCCTACGGTAGCCTACGGTAATTTGGTCGTCTCAGACTTGGCTCAAAACTTTTCTGTACAGGTAATGTGGACTGCTGAAACCAAATTGAGGTCTGTTCATCGATTTTCGAAGCATTGAGGTACGTTACGTCCGCTAAATAGCATTATATCAACAGTGACCAACAGTAAGCCTCCAAGTGTCGTAAAGCACACCCTACATTCTTGTTATAGGCCTCAAATAATCCCAATACGTTCTAAGCTAAATCCGAAAAAAAACTTTAACACTCTCAAACTTGCCTTTTGGAATGCATTCTCGCTAAACTAAGTAAATCCGCCATAACTTGGTTCACGACACGACTCGAGGGGTAGTAACTCATCGCAGCACTAAAGTCTCCAGCTACAAACAAAGATTTGAGAACGCGGAAATGCATATGCGAAAAATGCAGGCATATAAAGCAAGAAAACATAAGACAAGCACAAAGCAATAAAGGAAACTTTGTGATTTCATAGCAAACATGACGGAGGAACTCGTCCGCATCGTGATTTCCTAGAAACCGCAGATTTTTTCAAGAAGTCGTGTTTGCCCTTTTCCCAGATCAAGAAATTTATGGGGCAGAGACGTGGATAACCTGCACATTGATGCAGTTTCCAATTCAATTTCAACATGCATAGCTAATATGTACTAATAAGTCGCGACATGGACGAGTTTCACGCACGAAAGCGAAGCGCCAGCCTAGGGCCAGCTTCGTTGATCGACACGGAATGAAACCGCTACGCAATTTCGCGTACATCTCAGCTGTCAGCCTAAACTGTAAGCTACTATTTGTAACTTACTGGGCTGGACTGATGAGGTCCAGGCCTCGGTATGCTATTTCGCACCATTCTCACAATCAGGCTGAATCAAGGAATCAGGTTTATGGAGAACTTTCTCAACCTGATTAATCGAAGTGGCCAGACCATTAGCTGATAGCCTGGTTTGCTTAAAATCAACGTGGGCGCCCGCACGTTGCCGTTCAGCTATCAGCACAGCCATCAGCCTGATTAACCTAGGCTGGAGGGGGGTTCACTACTGGCCGTGGTTTTTCGATGACTGGTGTCTCTGCTGTGGGAGCCGTATGCGGTGTCCCAGCCCGAGATACTGGTGTTTCGCGAAGGTGAGCTGCAAAAAACGGATGGTAATGAATAGTTTTCGATAATGAATCGTCTTTTTTCTAACCTCTTCGTCACGTATGACGGTTGGCGCGAAGCTTTCTCGCACCTCAGTCGCTGGTGTCGCCACATTCGAAATGCGCACGCTAAAAATTGGTAATCTGAAGATACAAAATGTCCAAAAACAGGAAGCGGAAAACATACCCGGGATCGCAAGCTCCAGCCAAAATCAGTAGAGCGTCGAGGAATAGCCATCATCCAGGCACTGCATCGGCAGCGATCCGGCCCTCATATTTTGAATTGAAGTTTCCTTTCGAAAGAAAGAACATTTTAGATTCTTCCATTGTCTCTTGCCGTCGACTGCTGAAACATGAACGATATGTTATCGTGCAATGCGGCAACAATGTGAGGCTCATCTGACATAGTATGTCGTACTCATCGTTCAACTTGGACGCAATGTCGTGCCAGTTCAGATCATTATTCCTAGGATCTTCAAACCTTTTTAACTTAACGTCCCACAAGTGCACGTGAGCTTTCACTTCGTCGATAAGAGCATACCGCATCTCATTGTTCCGATAAACCGGCTCTCTATTCACCCCCAATCTCGTTCCTGAAATGCCACACAATTGGTACGTCTGCATAGCAGCGCTGAAATCTATGTACAAAAACGGAGATCCCGAACACATCTTCCCAGTTTTCATTCAAGTTCATACTATCATTTTCGTCCGCGATGGCTATCGGTTCATAGCGCGTAATAATACTATCAGTAAAAATCCTGTAAATTGCGAAGTATACACCGATGAATGCGAGATTGGACACCACTGCAATTGGGAAAGGGGAACACTGTAACTGCTTCGGTAATAACTGCCAACAATGGACTTGAATCCTCAGCAAAAGGTAATTATAGCCGTACAAGTGAGCATAAAGTCTATTTTCTGCCTCGAATGCATAGAACTTCGAAACGTTATTTCCTCAAAAACAGAAAATTCGGAGCAGGCATAGTTGAAACTTCTGTATTCGTGGCTACTGTGGTGAGAGGGCCGTAGATCCGCTGTCATGCTTCACAACGGACCGCTTAAACCCGTCTCCGCTGGAGCAGCCCGCGCAGCGAGGAATTGAGTATGAATGAATCTTCAACCTCACACCCGGCACTGCGGTTCCGCGAAGTGTTTCATACTCATCCACAGAGAAAAAACGAAATTATTTCCAGATATCAGGTACCTGACAGCGCTACCAGCCAATGTTTACTTGGTGAAAGCCGAAGGGTGAGAAGCCATGCATATTCACCCCACTGCCCGGACCACACTGGATAGAGAAAACTGATTTTGTGCACCCCACATTCCGCAAATTATTTTAAAAAATTAAAAGCTACGAAATTTCAGGTCACTATTGAGTAAAAAAAAGCCAACCAGAAATCTAGCCGGTGCAGCTCACTCTGGATCCAGTCGGCACCGTAAAACGAATAAGGCTGGCTTCTATACAAATAGAAAGAGGCCAGCACACAAACAAATACGCCGAAACAGAAAGTGTTTGACCAAAATCGGCGTAAAAACATTTGGGGCCTGAAGTCAAGTAAGAAATCGAAAAAAACAAGAGCAATGAAGTGAAGTTTGGAAAAACGTGCCGAAAAAGTGCTGTATATCCAACACTACCCTCAAAAAGAATAATAAATAAAAACAAATAAGAAAACCGTAAGCATCAGCACCGGTGGAATCACCCTTAACAAAAAAATGTTCATAGCAATAACATTTTTCAATTAGATTTCATGAGCTGTCATAACAATAAGACTTTTGAAGCATTCACAATTGCTTAGCAAAGGATTTCACAACAATAACATTCTTAGCCGTGAGAATTTCTGGAATGTTCGAAATTGCACAGCACGCAAGGGATGGCACGCCAATATGTTTATGCGCCCTAATCGAACTCGAGCTGCGGCGAAGAAATAAGAGACGCAGAGACAGAATTATGAAGATGCTACCAGTCATGCCCCTTTTTTTCGCTCACTCTGAAGACCGACGCCGCGAATTTCGCGGCGAAGCCACCCAAGGGCGCCCATCTCGAGAGGCCACGGTGCAAAACGAGTTCGGGGGAAGCACTCAAGATTTACCCATAGAAACGAAAAGATTCATCCATGAAAATGAAATTTTCTTTCTTTATCAGATATTTGATAACGTTATCACTCGTAATTTCCTAGAAGTTCGATGAAATCAGATCGATTTCTGAAAGCAGAGTTATCCATTTCTCACTTGGATTCTGAGTGACCCCCCGAACTATCATCCATCACTGAATGGGGGATCGCGGCGAGGCGGCTTGGCGGGGGAAAATGGGCGAGCAATACCCACTCTCCTCGTTTTCCCGCGCGCATTTTTCCCCCCCAGCCAGCGTCGCTGCGATCCCTCCTCCAGTGATGGACGATACTTTTGCACCGAGGCCACTGTGAGACGCCCCTCTTACGATCATTCGGGCTGAACAGTGACGAGATGAGCGATGATCATTGATCAATATCCCTGTTCTTCTCTTCATTCTCAGCTTCTTTGTCTTTTTAGGGTGCGTTTATCCAGACCACCCCCTCCCCAATCGGCTCCCTCCAATTGGCTCAGAATTTTTCTAAGTTTTCATTACAATTTTGGCATATCTTTAGCACCGGTGGTGCAGTTTTCCTAACTTCTAGTCCTTGCGGAACCTCAACTGCTGAACCCTGGAGGAGGACGGTGCGAGAATGAAGACACAGCGCTCTCCACTTCTTTTATATCCTACTTTTTATCGATTGGATATCACTAACTTTGTGTACGAGAGCCAAATGGGGGGGGGGATGGGCTGTATAACATTATTCATCTTCTCAGGCCCGCTCGCATACATGCGTTGCAAACGACGGTAGTTAGGGGTATGATATACTTTCGCGACACACGGTAGCGTCGCTCTGCACAGCGACAGCGACCACCTCCCGCCCTTTAAATCTGTCGCTGTCGCAGTGCACTGCACAGCGACAGTGACAGTGGTAGCGATAGCCTATGGCACATTTGCAGTATGTCAGCCCTCCGCGACACGTCGCTGCGACCCACACGCGACATCTGCTCCTACGACGACCGTTGCCGTTGCTCCGATGCGGGTCCCGTCACGATTTGTGTCAGATTGCATGCCTGTCGCTCATTACAGCGACAAACTATACCATAGGCCTTACAAGCCTCCGGCAACTCGTACACGATGCTAACGCCGCTCAGTTTTGAGTGGCCATAACTCTGTTGCCAGGGGGTCTCGTACATTTCCAAAGACAGGATTGGAATTGACGTGGGACCGTTCTCAAGATAGGTAGAGGAACTGAAAAACGATTCTGAAGTTGGACTGTGCCTTTGAAGAAATACAGCAGGATGACATCACACGACGCTTACTCGACAACCGTTAGAGTATGTCATAGATTTTTTTTTGTTACACCAGCATTAAGAGCAGGGGTGTGGGTTTTTCGTTTTTCGATTTTTTCGCTTCTCGCCCTTTTTGGCGAAAAAATCAATATCGAAAAAACGAAAAAGTTGAATTTTTAAAAGTTTTTTCGGTTCAAAGCTTGCGGTTCTGATGCTACTTGCAGTCGATACTTCGGTACCTATAGACGTCTGCAGCAAGTTTGCACACGCCTTTCATTTTATCTCAGAATCATTTCGCGCAAAAGCAAATATATAATCTGCACCTTGCACAGCGGTTCTACATCACTTTCGATAAAAAAATTAGATTAGTTGGGTTGATTTTCTTGGATTTCTTGTTTTTAATCAGACTAAAACGACTACGGCGCATCTTTTGCACATGGTCATATTTTTCAGGTATAGTAAAATAGAAAATTCGACAGGCGGAAACATCACCAATCTAATAACGTTAATCGATTCCGCATAGCTGATACCTACATTGGCATTTTGAAGGCAGCGATCACGATATTCTCGGTGACTTTTCACAGTGAAATGATAGGCGAGAAGAATTCTAAGTTTTCAGTGTCGGAAAAAAGCTGCTTAGAAAGAGCTAGGAATGGACAAATAATGGATGCAAACAAGCGTTCTGAGATCACCGAAACGCCTCATGCCCCCTCACCGCCCCATCTACGTGAAGAAATGAACATTTGAGGTGGTGAGAACATGAAATAATCAAGTCATGAAGTGCTGGTAAATGAGCTGATTGCTTCATTGCACTGATAGGCATCATCATTCACAGCGGTCAAATCCTCCACGCTCAAAAGTCAACGTAAGCAGAGGTGACCCTCTTCTAGCATAAAAACACGGCTTTCGCGTTATCTTCAAGCACGCCTTGCTGTATAGGGCACCAGGGCATCATGCATAGCTCCATCTAGCGGAGGTGGTAGAACTGAACCACTGTGTGAACGCGGCTCAATGCGTGTGGTTGCGTCGCGGCCATTGCCGTCTAATAGCGCCGAAGGACTGAGCTACTGGTAAATGGTTTCCCTGAACTGAAATTCTACATGACAGCTCAAGAAATTCACGTAAAAGCGTGCTATGCATCACGAACAAATTATGTTCGTCTCTGTACGTTTGTTCCGCCTAGGTCCATGACTTGCCCACAATTTTTAACTTTTACGAACTCGGTTCTTTTCAGAAAGTTAGGGACTACTATCGAGCCCACAGTTTCGATCGAAAACGCGAAAAACGTTAACACGAATGTTCAGAGAACTACTGCAATTCAGAACATAAAGTCTACATGAACATTTTCAAAGGGTCTACAATTTTGTCAGGATTCACCACTGCAGCAAGGGTAAAATTACTCACATTAATACGCTGATTGCCTATACCTTTGTTTCGCTATCAAAACATAAATCTATCATTAATTGAAGATTGCGTTGCCTTGTTTTTCCGGTCAAAAATATGTAATTACGAAAAGAAGACGTTTTGAAAAACAAAAAAAAATTGGTTTTCTCAGAAATTTTTGGAATTTGAAATCGATTATTTTTCGTTCCTCGGTTTTTTTCGGTTTCAAAGTTTTTCGCACATACCTGATTAAAGGCACACTACACCCTCGGATATGAATTTTAAGATTTTGATTTAATTGTGTAGTAGACCCCTCCCGCATAACAATTGCCAAATGCGAGATCTCAATTCCTACAAATAGGCGAGGTATAAGCGACCACCACAGGCCCGACCCCCTTCGCTCACCACCACAGGCCCGACCCCCTAACAGATTTTCGAACTCGATAGCGGCTCGGTGGATGGATGAATTCCAACAAGTCGTCGTTGTTCAGTCCATTACAGGACTGTCTCCAAATCCTGGCTTTCTCTCACGCAACGATTGAGAATGAAGAGAAATACAGGCCTGAGACAACTCGTCCACCAATTTTCCACCCTCAAAATCTAGGCATCTTTAAAGAGCCATAACTCTGTTCAGAGGGGGTCTTGGACGAATCGAGAGATACCACTGTGATCAGCGTATGACTCTCTTCAAGATAAGCATGAAATCTGAAAATTAATTATCAGAGTGTCCTGTGCCTTTGAGCCCCCTTACTGATTCCGAGTTTGGAGAGGTATCCCTCCTTGCTAGTCCTGATTTGGTGACAGCCAATAAAGAGAGTTCACCTCCACTGGTGCTCTTGCTTTTCCTATTCCCTTGAACTTGCAACGCTCTCCTATCCCGTGACCCGAGGATGTTACCTGGCATAAAACAAGTGTCCAGTGCTTCGGATGCCAAAGGAGGGTGCACTTCTCCTGTTCGGGCCTCAGTTCTGTTAGGCATCATGACTCATCCTTTCGTTGGAATCTGTGCTCTGCCCAGAAACTCTGATTCCTTAATTACCAACCGCCCCCTCTCCATTGTTCACATTAATCCCAATGGCCTTCGCAACAAGTTATCTGAACACTCTCTATTCGCACGTTCTCATCACCCGGATGTTATCATGGTTCAAGGAACCAAGCTCTCTCCATCCACCACTTATCCCTAACCTAACATTCTGGGCTACACCGCCTATCACATGCCAAGGACAGCTCTTGGGGGCGGAGTGTCTACTTTTGTGCAATCAGCCTTACCTTCTCATATTATCCCTAATACTCCTAAGGACGGTACTCTCGACTACATTCCTGTCCACCTCCCCCCCAAAACCCCTTTATCTCTATTTACCATCTATATTCCTCCTATATCATCTTGTCCCCCCTCTTATAATTCTATTCCCCTCCTTAAGCAGTTGTACGACTGCTCACTCTCCCCTTCAGCTGTCTTTGCGGGTGACGTCAATGCTCACACGTTCTGTTCCGCTCTTGATTCTGACGCCAGAGGAAGATGTAGAAGAATGGGCTGAGGAGTGTGACCTGGTTATCCTCAATGATGACCAGCCCACTCGTCTCCCTGCCAACGGCCGACCTTCTAGCCCAGATATCTCTCTTGTGTCATCCAATCTCTCTAATGCTTGCACGTGGTCCATATCCACAACTCTCCAGTGATCACATTCCCGTCTTTGTCTATATTGATCTCTCTGACTCTCATGCCCCTTGCTCTGGTTTTCGTCATCGTACTTATCTTAATTTAGGCCTAGCAGACTGGATCCTGTTCAGAGATGTTGCACTCCGCCATGAGGTCGACTTCCCATGGAATGATGATGTTCATCAGAAAAAGCGCCATCTAACAAGTGCCATCCGCAAGGCCACGAAAGCAGCAATTCCTGAGGGTGGTGTCAAGACCTTTTTTACAAATGTCAGCAGGGAAATACTGCAGAAGATAAGAACCAGAGATGAGAAGAGAGCCGCAGACCATCTGGACCCAGAGATTGCTGTGCTGGATAATGAGATCAAACAGGATCTGGATAAGAACAAGAGAGAATGCTGGGAGAAGTTCACTGAAAAGCTGAATTTCAAGGCGGACGGAACTACGACATGGAAAGTGTTGAGGAAAAATTCCGGAAAGTCCGCTCCCCCGATGAGCTCCACTATTGAGTTCGAGGAGAACGTCTTCAAATCAGGGAAAGCGGCTGCTTACGCACTCGGCAAGAATTCTTTCATCACAGGTCCCAAGCGAGGAGTTCAAAGCAGAGTAACGGCTAGAGAGCTGAGCCGGTTGCCGCTCAAGAACGCTTCTGAAGTCTTCACTCTCACCCAAGTGGAGAAGGCTATCAAAAAAATGCGGAATTCGAAGGCTATCAGACCTGACGGTATCTCCGCAGCCATCCTGAAGAAGCTTCCGCATGGAACTTCTACCGATGCTTGCAGATACCATTAACACTTCTTTTCCGAACCTGCATTCTACCTCAAGCTTGGAAGACAGCTAACGTGATACTGTTGCTGAAGCCAGGCAAGTCTCAAAGTGCGGCAAAAGGCTTTCGACCAATTAGCCTTTATCTCCCGGTCTCCAAATTAGCTGAAAAGTTGATCGTGAGGACCAGGCTGATCAAAATGAGCGACAGCAGCATCAGCATGGGTTCAGGAAACTTCACTATACTACCACTGCTCTATTGGAGATCGTGAGCTTTGCGGTCGATGGATTCAACTGAAGAAAGCCCCCAAGAACGGTGGCCGGCGCCCTCGACCTGACTAAAGCATCTGACTCTGTTGACGTGGTACTGCTGTCCGACAAACTGTTGAAGTCCTCGCTGCCATCCTGGCAGAAGCGATGGATTGCAGCGTTTACTAAAGGCCGTCGCACTAAGGTTCAGTTCTAAAATTACGTATCCGATAGCATTCAAATAGCAACCGGTTTTCCGCAAGGTGGAGTGTTGTCTCCTGCCCTATTTAGCTTGTATCTTGAGGATCTACCCAAGCCACCTCAGGAAATAAAGATTGTTTTGTACGCCGACGACATCACCATCCGTCGGCAAGGCAAAACTTAAAGGCAGTGTTCACGCAAAGAATCGTTTCTCTACTTTCCTACCTATTTTGAAGACGGTCCCATGCTGATTCCAATGATGTTTTTGGAATCGTACAAGACCTTCAAGGAACGGAGTTATGGTCCCTCAAAAATTGAGCTAGGGAAGCATGGTGGACGAGTTGTCCGAGGCGTGTAACTTCCGTCTTTTGCAGCTGATGTATGCGAGCTGACCTGAGCAAAGAGAGAAGTCGAGAGTGAAGAGAGGAACGGGGCCAATAATCGAAAAACCATCGCTCATCTCACTATCTCGAGCATTCATTTGTTCACGTCGGTAGGCGTGGAAAGCGCATCTGGGGTGTGACGAGCTGACGGTTGTTCAACTTTGTGGCCGTAGGGGACCGTTCCGAGCTCATTTTTCCAAGTTTTTTCAACTTTAGGGTTGAGCTAGGCCCCGCAGCCGCCGATCTCCATCGAAAAATCAGACATGGTTTGTATCGTGGACACTGCTTTTAATATTCTGAGAGCTCTCGGAGGAACATCATGGAGAAGCAGCCGAGAGACTATATTGAGAACCTGCAGAGCAATACTTCAGCCGGCTTTGGAATATGCGGCATCAGTGTGGCAGAACCTAGTGTCAGACAGCTCCTGGAATGAGGTGCAGCGTTTACAGAATGCTGCGCTTGGAATTGCGACCGGATGTGCAAGGAGCTCCCCAATCGAACATCTCCACGCAGAGGCCTGCATATTGCCAGTCAAGGAGCATTGCGAACTCCAGGCACAGCAGATGTATATTAACGTTCTGAGGCAGCCGAATCATCTGACATAGAGAATCATGAAGCCCATTAGAGAGAGGTCGGTTACTCAGAAAAATCAAGACAAGTTACTTGTAACATAAATGTAACTTACTTGAATGTCTCAAGTAACTTAGATTTATATTGCATGTAACATACATTTATATTACATGTAACTTAAATTTATACTGCATGTAAGTTACACTTATGTTACATGTAACTTACTTCTATAGTTTCACCATGGGTGGCCATCACGTGACGCAGACGACACGCGACGCAGAAAGCGCCTCCCAGAACACACACTACGCAAAAATATGCTGTGCGGGGCCTTCCCTGCTGGTGTGGGGTCAGATACCTCAAACTTGGGTAATTGAACCAACAGCAACGCCAGTCGTAAGCCTGACCCCGCGAGTGCGTCGCACATTCCCCTTGGAAACATCTTCTCGGCCGATTTAATTTACTTGCGACTTATATTGTGCCATTTAAGTTACATGTAACACATTGGAGACGCACTGGACACAGTGTCCTCTCAAAAACCGAAAACAAGTTACTTGTAACATGTCTGAGCCGATGTAAGTTACTTGCGACTTATCTCAGGTAATTTAAGATACATATAACATTTAAGAGGCGTACCGTACTCAGTGTACCGCCGATATGTTACATGTAACCTAAATAACCTGAGATAAGTCGCAAGTAAATTATATTGGCTCAGATATGTTACAGGTAACTTGATTCCGGCATTTTATGTTAGAAGTAACTTGTTTTAATTCTTCTGAGTAGGACGCCGTTCGTAGATGCTCTTCGCAAAGTTGTTGTACAGAGGTGGGCCGACTCCAACATGGAAAGGCTTCGTCTTCTGCGTGAGGAGCACACCCAGTTTGTTCGAGGATATCTGGAGAAGGCGGCTGTGAACGCTATCTTAGGAGCAGTGCCGCCTCGGGTTAGCGAGTCAGGGTCTCAACTCGGCAGGCGAGCCAGATGTGCTCTTGCCTCGCTGCGCTGTGGTCACTATATTCTGCTCATGTCTTACGTCAACAAGATCGACAGCAGCCGACCAGGCGCATGCCCGGACTTTGGTGCTCCCGGACACGACACGGCGCACTCGTTTTACCTACCTCCTTATCAACAATGGACCTTTGGACGATTCCTGTAAAGGCCGCCCAGTTCCTCAACCTATGACAAAAACCAGTTTGAGGCTGCAGAATAAGAAGAAGCATTCATTGAACCACTATTATCAATTATTCGCAAAAAATTGTCGACTTCGACTATTAGTCGACTTATTTCCTGAAAAACTGATTTTTGTGAATGCACTGAATTCTACTTTGTCATCAATTATGAGAAGACTTTTTTTTTAACCTGATGCCTGAAAACCGAATTCAGCTCAAACCATCCTGACTCTGGAGAGAAAGATTGATTTTCTGGATGATTCGAAATTATTCGATGCCCAAGAAGAGTTTGCGCAATTATTTTAGTCTGATGAATGGATCGGGCTGCGACGGCAGATCACCCTGCGCGAATCGGAACCCGATTCTCCAGTGAGGCTGCCATCCCCGTACGGCCAGCCACCTGGTCCATGCGTCAGACTAGAACGAAAACGGAAACGATATACTGTATAGGGTGGGTCCACTTTTCAATTATGTGGAACACTCAGATTTCGTCCCTGAGCTTGGACTGTGCCTTTATCTGTCGCAGTAGCAAAGGAGGTGAGCTCATCGTATCAATAGCCGCGCAGAGTGGGGGGAATTATGTCATTATCGCGATGCCTCATCCAGCACTATACTTGTTATCCGAAGGTAATTCCTCGGATAATGGATCGATTCAGATAATGACATTTTAAATTTACCGGATATTGGTTCGATTCAGATAATGCGTTTTTTCAAATTTTCGGATATTGGATCGATTCAGATAATGCCATTTTTTCCAATGATTCGGATACGGATATCCGTCGGATAATTTCGGATAAATTTCGGATATTATCGGAACAAACCTCAGGTAACACACACACACACACACACACACACACACACACACACACACACACACACACACACACACACACACACACACACACACACACACACACACACACACACACACACACACACACACACACACACACACACACACACACACACACACACACACACACACACACACACACACACACACACACACACACCTACACACACACACACACACACACACACACCTACACACACACACACACACCTACACACACCTACACACACACACACACACACACACACACACACACACACACACACACACACACACACACACACACACACACACACACACACACACACAAAATGGGTTGAATAGTAGCTACGAGAAATGGACATATACATAAATTACACCAGTGAGGAAACAAAAGTGAGTCAAATAGTTGATATAAAAATGGAACGGTTTACTACATTCAAACGGTTGACCGGTTTACTACATTTAACCTAAAATGAACCGATTTTTATCCGTTATATCCGATTTTATCCGATTTTACGCAAAATTTATCCGTTTTATCCGGTTTTTATCCGATTTTTATTCGTTTTATCCGATTTTATCCGATTTTATCCAAATTTTTGACACTTCGGATAATGGTTCGATTCAGATAATGCCGATTTTAAACTTCCCGGATATTGGTTCGATTCAGATAATGAGTGTTTTCAAATTTTCGGATATCGGATTATGGGAATCTCGGATATCCGGTCGGATATCCGAAATGGAGTGATTTGGATACTAAGTATATCCAGCACTGCAAAAGCAAGAGAGGGAGTCGATGTCGAGTAGTGCATTAGTCAAATCTGCAAGGAGGTCCAAACCTGTAATGAACAGACTCGCCCCGTCCAATCACGTCCGACCGTGCACCTAGCAGCCAGGCTCCCTTGATCGGCTATGAGCCTGCTTCGGCGAACATGAGACGGAGAGTGGGCGTTTCCCAGTTCCTTGGTAATATTAAATTGTCTAACTATAAGTGAATGACATTGACCCTGAATATTAACATTCAACATTACATAGAACACATACGAGCACACGACGTGGTAAACCTCGATGCAGTTGTTCAATGGAAGTCTGTTGACGGAATTTGACCCTGGTTATTTCTCTGAACCTCCAAATCTTGTCATTCTTGCAGGTAAGTGAACGTAATAGAAAACGCATTTCAGAACTCAACCACTTCTAGTAAACTCGAAAAATCTCTAGTGAGCTTTAAATTCCAAATATAAGCTGCGGGGGAGCAGCGGGCTTCGGTGAAATGTATCTGGTGGTAAGGATATTTTGACGTAAAAGCGGTCACTGCTTGATGTGATAATCGAATTCAAATGCTTACAAAAAACCACCGAGAGCTTGGCTATTTGTTTCCTATAGGAACTCAGACTCTACGACTCATGTCAGAGCGAAACGCGTTAACACCTTCAGTTGATTCTGAACCGTTCGTGAGATATGAGCAGTTTCCCAGCAACTGTTCAATGCATTTATCTACTCTCTTGATTGGAAATATAGCCAAAGAGCGGGGATGGTTGAGAGAGTAATGCTTTGGAATACTAAGCGATGAGGCAAGGCTTGGATTCCGGTTGTGATTTTTTTGATTTACAAAATCACTTGCTTTCAACCGGTTTTTTAGCCATGAGGCTTCTCCTTAACGCTTTGACTAGCTTTTTCCGATCTCCTTGAATTTACAATTTCTATCGCGTGAATCCATGCATTATATAACAATTTTCCTCATTTCATTCACCGAACTATTATTCTCACCTCCATTTCGGGTTCATAAAGAAATATTGTAATGTGAATTCTTTGCCACTTTCTATTATTCCGCACACGTTTTTTTTTCTGCACTGTCTGAGATATTCTTGTGCATGATGCTCGTAGGCACGCTCGGGATGCTGCCGTGGAGATGGCGTGAAGCCTGTGTCTTGAGGACGCGCTGTTCGGGTAGGATTGAGAAGTTCGTAGCGCTCTCATGTGTTCATCAAGCCATTAGCGTAGAGGTCTACTTGTTTCGCGATGTAAAACTCTGCGTCACACTGGACAGCGTCGCACTGGATTCTATATACTCCGTCCAGAATCTGACAGATTTTGACATCTCCAACACAGTAACCGCGATCGCTTTTGTTACATCGGTCTTCATGTGGTCTCGATGACGTCAGGAGCCGACACAGCGTGGCAGGAGTGCGGAGTATTAGGCGGAGAGGAGGTTTGACGAACGGACCGCCACATTGACATCTTCAGCAAACAACCCATTAACCCATTCAAGATCACGTGTCTTACCGGTGGGACATGTTTTTCAAGAATTGACTTCTCCGCCGCAAGAAGGAACCTACAAACCTAAATATGATTAAATCGTTGACCTACCCTAGCCTTGAATACAAACCTCGTGGTCCGCCGGTAGGCCAAACGCAACAACGGATTTGAACCTTTTCAGAAACACCGTTAGTTGAGGTGGAAGAAAAAAAAACGTCTGTGTAGCCGTTTCAGAAGTACCTTATAATTTATTTTTGGTTCTATCGCTACCTTTTATGTTTGACTTACTTGACTTAAACGGTTGGCTTTCGCCTGACGCGGTCATTCCGCATCTTCACCGAGGTGTACCGTCCTAGTTGTCAGCCGTGTCCATTTGTCACGGTCCTCAGCCACAATTTGAACACAATCCATCCATTGGTCGCTATTCCACTTCCTGCAAAGTAAAATATCGCGCCTGAATCGCCTTTCAATGCAGAGTGATTTCGAATCCTCCCTAACCACATCCGGCCAAAACCTTCGCTTACGTCCAGGCGGCCGTTACCAGACAGGACTCGGAAGCATTCTTAGAGCGTGTTGAACAAGACGATCTGGCGGACTTCTTAAAATATGCCCCAACAGACGAAGACGACCTTCCGTTGACGCTTGAGATGGCATTGGGAGATGTTGGCACCTTCCTCGTGTCAAACGTTGATGTAAGGCGTCAACCTCGTTGTAGAGATCTTCGTTGTGGCATATCCGCGGCCAGAAATACCCGAGCAAACGTCTGCATTTTGCGTCTAGACCGTTCTGTTATCCAGAACTTCTATTCATATATACTGTAAGCACACGGACACCGTACATGCTAGCTACCTTCAAAGCGATCGATCTTCGTGCAATTCTGACTGGTGTCATATGCGACACTTTCCGACAAAGATGAGCCCCTTGGTTTCCATGTTTGGTTTATGAACAAATAGAAACAGTGTAAAACTGAACTGCTTCGAGGCAGGCAAAGAGAAGCACAACAGCCTCACTAGGGAACCTCGTAACCCATGTATGGGCCTTTGAAAATCTTTTAGTGCTTCTCGCTCGATTCGGACACGCTCTTTCCAATTCTGTCATTGGATTTTGCAACGGTTCCCAAATTAACAAGTTATTACTCGTTAAAGTTACTACCTTGTAATCTGCTAGTTAGCTATTGATTTTGGGATGACTTTACCATTTTCATTGCAAGTTGAGTAGGTATATTTATATTGAGCACACCATATCCAGCAATAAATAACCCTAAAGCGGAGGTCTGTGTTAATGGAGATAAGTCATTGGCTCGAAGTTTTCACCTCTATTTAGCTCCACACCGACGGATGGAGGAGCAGGTAGGGAGCGGAGGGTAGAGGCAGGCGAGCAGCATCTCGATTCCCTACACTGCCAATATTCGTCCAATCCTTTGCAACAAAGCGCAAAACGATGTTTTTCTATCATTGGAACGATTAATTTGCTTCATTTTCGCAGCGTTCAGAAGACTCAGAAATTGAGAACTTTTTGAAGTATTTTGTATTATATTAAAAACTGCGCCTGAATGCCTGTGTACAAGCTCAGACATTCGCCGTTGTCTACAGGCCGTTGTTCCGCCGAAAATAAGTCATTGCTGGCAAACAAGCTGAGCTACGCGGTGGCGTGCCGGTGTGCTGTTGAACAGGGGCCGACAGTCTACTAAACATTCCATAGACCAGCAAAAACTCTGACTGCTGAAACTCAATGCAGATATGGTTGGATGTCTACGGAACGTCAAATATAGATGTCCACGGCTCTCCAGGTCGATGAACAGCTCTACAGAACGCTGTTTCGAAATCTTGCGGCACTGAAGCGTTCAGGCAAGAAATTCGAAGTCTTTCTCCGCACAGCAGTCTCACACCATTCATGTTTAAAAGTTATCCGTATTTTTCCGAACTCTCCTGTTTTGATTCAATGTGGATTATGGACTTGTTCTCGCAAAACGAAAAAATCTCATATTTCTTTTTGAAGTGATTATACCTTAGAATCATAATGTCCTGTCTACAGATTAATGCACCATGCGTTTTATTTCAACTACCTAAGAGGACTGAGACAAAGAGTTAAACAATACGTACGAAGAAAGTCAGCGGGTACTGTTTTTGAAACCTTTGCTTGCTCTGATCAGTTTTTAGCCTGTCCGATGAAGCTGCTTTAAAAATATAAAAACTTTCTGCGATGAACGAATTCAGATTCCAGTCATAAACGGAAAAGAGATGTTGTGTTGCTGGAGAAAGTTCCAATTTTTTGGGACATCAATGAATGAAAACACGTAAAAAATTTGAGAACTTCATTGCTGAAATGGTATCAGATTTTTTTTGCATTTTTCGTGTTTTCTGGTGTAGAAAACATGGTAATAAATGTTCAAAAATCTAATCTAATCGTATGAAAGCAGTACTAAACAATAAAGTTGAAATCTCATCACCGTTTTCTAGCTTCATTGGAAAGCTTTTTATTTTTTAAATATTCTTTTTTTAAATTTTTACATAAAACTTTGGTTCTTCAAAAACTCAATTCAAATTTTGTGTTTACCGCCAAGTTTGCGAAGTGATCCTCTGTAGGAAAAAATTGATTTCGCTCCAGCCAGTGCTCCTTAACATTACTCAACCCGTACAAACAACCACATCACATACGAGATATACGAAGCAGCGCTACAAAACTTGAGTGATGACGTCATAAGGCGGGCTGACGCTTAAAGTCAGTGCTCACGATAGATTTCTTTTCCGATATCTCCACGGTTTACGGAAGGTCTCGTGACCAGTAGAGCAAGGCATGCATAGAAAGGAGGCGAAAGCCACGTTTTTGAGCCAAAATAGGCCCTCCGTTGTTCGAGTTATTTTTTGAGCGTGGAGGAATTGACCGCTATGAAGCATGATGTATATCAGTGCAAACAAATGATCAGCTCACTCATCAGCACTTCCTTGACTTGATCATTCCTGTAATCTGAGTGTTCATTTGTTCACATTGAGGGGGCGGACCGGGATAGGTAGGCGCAACGGGATAAATTTCAAAGTCGTTTTTATCGAAATCTGACCCGTTTTCGCAGCTTTCTTCGCACCTATCCCTTCCGGCGTCCTCCAGCTTAGAATTTCACACTAAAAATCTCGACAACGAGATTCATCGTGGACACTGCCTTTAACTGGGACGGCGAAGTCAGGTTCGTGGACTGTTGGTAGAATGTGATCGCGGAATCGAGGATGGAGATCTTCCTCCGATGGAATATTCACGGGAACTGCGCTTTCGCGGATGGACTGTCTACGGCACCATGTGGATGGGCGACAGCCAGTCGTCGAGGGGCGATCTCTGCCATTTTGAATTTCTACAGAGAGCATTGCGTGAGGTTACATCTCATTCGTGCCCTGTACACAACGGCGAACGTCTGAGAGGCTGTCAGCACAGTTTGACCACTAATCAGTGATCCCCGGTTGACATAGAGTGCATGCCACGCGGCCCATGCCGCCAAAAAGGAACATGTATATCATCCGATCGTCACGGCTTTCTCAAGGGCAAAGGTTGGTTCAATCCTCCTTGTGGAATTCGGAAAGTCCATGAACAGCGAGGCCGATAGGACCAAAAAAAGATAGCGGACAAGCTCGCACTGATTCTCCGGGACTGCATAACGTCGTTGAAACCGTTTCAGGAGCAGTGCTGAATAAAAGGTTTATTATCTTCAAATTTGTATCATATAATTTTGGCTTACAGAGATCTGTAGCAGTTGCCTTGGATCTCACCAAGGCTTTCGACACAGTGAGTCTTGGTGTCTCATTAAACAACTTACTGGAGTCATCAATCCCGCCATGGCAAGAGCGCTGGATAGCTGCATTTGATAAGGGAAGACGGGCTAGAGTGATGTTCCAGAATCATGTCTCAAACACATTCCGATTGCAGCTGGAGTCTCACAGGGCGGCGTATTGTCGCCTGCTCTCTTCAGTCTGGACCTCGAAGATATGCCCGTCCCTCCTCAAGATATTAAGGTGGTCGCTTAAGCTGATGATATGACCGTCTTTTGTCGTGAGCGGGTCATATATGTGGCCGCCGCTAAGATTAACGAGTACTTGATTACACTGAAAAGCTTTTTCGACCGCAAATGCTGAAGATCGGTATCTGTACTCATAACGGACCCATCTGAACACAGCGCACATCCGTATGACGATTGGAATGGAGATCGTTAGCCTGCGGTCCGCTTCCCAAAACTTCTCGGTATCGTGCTCGATCCATCGGCAAGCGCAGTTCCTGCTCAATTTTCAAAAGAACACGGAACAGAAACAGGCTATCGTTAAAGCGAAGCTTAACGTGCTTAGAGCCATGGGCGGTACATCATGGGGAAGTAGCGAAGAAACCATTATTACAACGTATAAGGCGGTTCTCCAGCCTGCACTAGAATACGCCGCACCAGTTTGGCAGCATTCAGTTTCGGAATCCTCTTGGACTAAGATGCAACGCGTACAGAATGCAGCTTTTCGAATCGCCACGTGATGTGCAAGAAGTTCCCCAGTCGATCACTTGCGTGCTGAGACCCGCTTATTACCAGTAAGGGAGCACTGTGAGCTCCAGGCCCAACAATTTTTCATCAACATTGTCAAACAACCAGATCACCCCTCTTGGAGAGTGCTAAACCCTGTCAGAGGAAGAAAGATCAGAAAGCCGTTCGCCGATGCTCCCAGCAAAGTCAGTGTGCGAAGATGGCACGACTCACAGCAAGAACGACTCCGTCTATTGCGCGAGGAGCATACTCATTTCGTACGGTGCCGTCTGGAAAAGGCGGTTATTAATCCCATATTGGGGGTAGTGCCGCCCCAAGTCTGCACATCCGAGGCTCAACTCGGAAGAAGGGCCAGGTGCACTCTGGCATCGCTGCGCTGTGGTCATTCTACCATGCTTATGTCCTACGTCAGCAAAATAGACAGCAGCAAATCAGATCTTTGCCCGGACTGCGGCTGCCTCGTCCATGATACTGCACACCTTTCAAAATGTCCGGAGAGACCCACCACGCTGACCGTAATGGACTTATTCACGAATCCGTTCTCTGAGAGTTTTGACCGATAGATAGCCGCGAAATGCCTGCTTGCCGCGTAATAGGCGCTAAATAGCCGCCAAATAATGCTCGCCGCGAAATAGCCGCAAAATAGCCGAGAACGCGCCGCTAAATATTGCTCGCCGCTAAATAGCCGCCAAGTAATGCTCGCCGCGAAATAGCCGCGATATAGCCGAGAAATAATGCTCTCCAGGTAGATATTTGGAGCATTCCAGAGGCACGATTCAGATGTCAGCACCTCCGTCGGTTCAAATACCCAACCCAAGTTTGAGGTACTTGGACCTCGTTCAGCCTTTGGAGGCCCCGCCCAACCGCTGGCGGCCCCAGATGGTGGCTCGGCGAGCCGGCTACGGTTACGTCTTGGTTAATTTCGTTTACTTCTGAATATTCCTCGGTTATAGCTCGACTATTTCTCGGCTACTTCTTGTTCGTTCTCTGAGAAGCCGGGAAATAGCCGCGAAATATCCGGGAAATAGCCCACCAGGAGCCTCTGCGGAGCCTGGTGGGCTAATTCGCGGCTATTGTGCGGCCAAAACTCTAAGAGATGCTGGTCGCCCAGTTTCTCAACCTATGACAAAATCCTCAATGTGGCTGCAAACAAGAAGAAGAATGTTGGCTTATGAAGTGGCTCCAGAAGGTTATCACCACTGCTCTCTCGAGTAATTTCAGTGAATCGGGGTCTTGATCGAGAACAAGAAGTTCTTTCTGGACCGGCCTCCAGAAGAGCTTGCCTTGGTTTGATTCCGAGAATTTCTTTCTGATTTTTCCTCCATGTGGGTACCCCCTCATGCAATTTCCATGAACAGGAACGAATTTTTTTCTTCGTATTGTTGACTGAAAATGTTTCCACTGTCTTCCTGGACAGGAAAAAATAGTTCTGCGATGTGTTCCGACTTTTACAGAAGATTTTATGAATGTTCGAATATACGACATTTCGACAAGCATTCTTAACACGAGCGCCCACCAAGTCCTGCCCATTTTTCATACAGGGAGCTCCGCGCTCGGACTCTGTAAGCTTGAATACCATTTCTGCTCTTGTCACTGTTGTGCTACTGTTCAACAGACAAATAGTCGCTCGATGCACGAGCAGGGTTCGGCGCGGGGTGTGGATATCCACACCTGGGGGTCTGAGCTGCGTAGTGGTGGAGGGAGGGGGGACTGAGCTCTTCCGGGAGACCACGTGAATCATTCTGACCGGGGTAGTAGGTAAACTGTTTTGAAATAATTTTTTTGCGAATAACTCGGTAATACCGTCCAATTAAAATGTTAAAATTATAGTAGAGGTTCTCCTACGGTTGAATATGAGGTACATAGGTTCTGGGCGTGTATCCTGGATAGTTGTGTATTGATTTGCAAATAAGAACAGATTGGAAGCTACGAAATTGGGCGGAAGAAAAGAGTGGATGCGATAAATAAAGTTATTGGCAAAGGCGAAGACGACGAGATGTACTAAAGAAATAAATATGTTTTCAGAGAAGAACAGGTCACTTTAAATGTATGGAAAACACGCTTTAGTATGTGGCTAGATAGGCAGATGAGTGCTTCAACATTAGCCAGACACGACATGGCAAAAACACTTGCTAGTTGGAGAAAGCGTCATCAAATCTGGTAACGTTTCGAATTTCATTCTCCGAAATCCACCCATACACGAAACACACTAAGCGGATTCGATCTCGCAGGATGCATATTTTTTTCTCACATTTTTTTTGCAAAGTAAGGGTCACGAAAATAAAATATTCGAATCGAGAGTGGCAGATTTACCCTATACTCAAATTTTCAGCTTCTAAGATGGACGCTGAAAAGCACATTTGTGTGTGGCCCACACCTGTTGCAGGTGCGGTCGCGCTGGAAGTCTACATTTTTCCAAGGTATGAGTCAGGAGAATACGATGATCGAGTCCAGCGTGGTCGATTTATCTCATATACTCACTTTCACCGTCCAACATAGATGCTGAACACCGCTACAGTGTGAGGCCTCACACTTTTCTCAGGCGTGGTCCCGCCGGAAGTCGTCAATTTCGAAATTTAGGTGTGGCTAGAGTAGGATATTTGAGTCCAGTGTGGTCGATTTACCTCATATACCATCTTTTACCGTCTCAGTGTAACGCCGAAGACCGCTACATAGGAAGCGGAACAAAGTAAAAAAAAACGAAAAAAATGTCAAAGTCCACAAACCTGGAGTAGAGTTTCAAAACACCTGTAGCTTCACTTCTAAGTAACCTTTCAGAAAAATTCACTAGGTGTGGACATTTGATGTTTAGAACATAAATGTCCACACCTAAATGCACTGGCAAGGTGTGGACATTTATGCTCAAAATATCAAATGTCCACACCTAGTAAATTTCTTTGTAAGGCTTTCTCTTGGAGCGAGTAAAGTTTCATTCGGTAGGGTTACGAACCTAGTTTCTTAGTTTTGCTCAAACCCGTGGTAGCTCTTTTGAAAGTTAGGTTACAGGTGTTTTAAAACCCTACTCTAGGTTTGTGGACTTTTTTACCTTGTTCCGCTTCCTATGCAGCAGTCTTCGGCGTTACACAGAGACTGTAAAAGATTGTATACAGGTTAAATCGACCACGCTGGACTCAAATATCCTACTCTCGTCACCCCTAAATTTCGAAAATCCCCCATTCCAGCGGGACCACTCCTGAGAAAAGTGTGAGGCCTTATACTGTAACGGTGTTCAGCATCTATTTTGGACGGTGAATGTGAGTATACAAAGTTAATCGACCACGCTGGACTCCATCATCGTATTCTCTTGACTCATACCTTGCAAAAATGTAGACTTCCAGCGTGACCGCATCTATAATCAAAACCCTTACTTTAGCTAAGTTTTTCAAAAACGCAGGCAGCTTCATGTAATCTGTCAAGAAAAGCCTCGTCCGTAATCTACTTCAATGTTAACATCTTGTTTTTCTTAAATGGTTGTTCTTCTTCGAATTATACATCTTTTGGAATAAGATGTCCCTTTTATTTCAAGTTTACTACAAAAAACAGACAATTAACACTCCTGAGAGGAGGACCGAGAAAGTCGCCAAAAATTTGACCTAATAACGCTTGTGGGAGGGGTCCGAGAAAATCGCCAAAAGTTTACTTTTAAAGGGGGGAGGGTCTGAGAAAATTTAGCCTTGTCCACACTTCGTGCCGAACCCTGTGCACGAGAATTACAAAAACTATGAATTGAAACGTAGTAGCTGTAACCAGTAATAACTTGTTAAACTGAGACCCGTTGCCAAATCCAATGAAAGATTCGGAGAGTGCGTATCCGAATCGACTAAGAAATATCCACAGGCTCTCAATTGCCCATACATGGCAAGGCTGCCTAGTAAAGACTTTCGCCACATCTTGTGCAATTGAGCTACTAGTTAAACAATGTCCCCATTACAGAGCCTTCTTAAGAATGGCAATGTTTCGGCCATTAGGAGAAGGTGCGCGTTATCAGGGTACTGCTAAATATGTGTCTCAAATTCCGTATAGTATATGTTATCCTCTGGTTCCGAGCAGGGATGAGCGAAATTCCGCGTTTCGCGTTCCGAAAACCGCATTTCCGCGCATTTTCAGCCGTTTCGCGCCCGATTTCCGAAATCCGAGAAAATTTTTTTCTGGGCCGAAACCCGAAAACCGATTTCCGAAATTTCATATTTTTGTTCCGCTCATCCCTGGTTCTGAGCCAGATTTTCTCTCTTTCCTCGCACCCTTGTGCGGAAGCGAGGTAGAGGCAGCGAGAAATTGTGGGGAGAAAGAGACGCAGCTTACGCACGCAGACGCACGCGACGAACGGAAACAAATCACACCCGGAAACAGAGGATACCTTTCCGTGTCCATGCGTCAGACTAGAACGAATACGGAAATCATAGAAATAACTTGATACGCACACAACCACGAAGAGAGGACTCACCTAGGGTGAGAATGACACCATGTCACTAATGCTGAAAA
Source organism: Aplectana chamaeleonis (assembly GCA_029168955.1). Taxonomy (NCBI): domain Eukaryota; kingdom Metazoa; phylum Nematoda; class Chromadorea; order Rhabditida; family Cosmocercidae; genus Aplectana; species Aplectana chamaeleonis. Next base: position 112,928 of record JAPDOI010001338.1, read on the forward strand.
TGTTTATCAGAGCTCGTTTTATCTCTCAGATACTCGAGGGGGGCGAGCCCCACTTCCACCAGGACGCCAGCCTTCCTTCCATGACAAGGCTGGCGTGCCAGTGGAACGAGGCTGGCGCCCCCATCATCTCTTCGTGGCGGGACCGTCCTTCCGCGGTTCTCACCGGCAGTGGTTACGCGGGTCAGCCCAAAGCCAATATTTAGGCACTCTAGGATTTGCTTCGTTCTCATCGCTTCCTCGCCGTTCAGGACGATTTCCACCCTAATTAGACTAGCAAAGCACTTGAAAACTAATATTTATTACAATTATCGGAATACTCTTCACTTTGATGGTAGTTTACGCAAATATTTACATTCGTGCAAGGTGAGGCGGCTTCCACAATCTTCTTCGTTTCCATTTCACTGAAAAATGACCTTTAATAACACATTGAGTCTTTGTTTACGAAAATCGTTAAATTCGATGAATCAATAATCTGTGGAAACCAGCTCACGTGAAAAAAAAACTAAAATCGCAACTTCCACGGTTCCAGATGTCAACACAAAAGAATAGTAGGAATGTAGCAGATCTACGAAAAGGAAAAACAACATGTACAGCATAACGATGCGAGTGTATGACAAAGTACGCGGGTTCAACACTGCCTTCCGATTCCAGTGGTTCCTCGTGTCGTCCCGAAGTTACCTCCGTAGTCCTGCAATGACTATCTTCATCAGAAAGACTGTATAACAAACCTCACTGCAAGGAAACTACCTTCTCTGAGCTGCCTAATCACATCCACTATTAACGACGACGCACTTGTAATCGCGCACATCGTCCCTGAAAATCAAAGTTCAAAGTGGTGGTTAAGCGCTGTGAAGGAACGCTAGAAAAAATACCCATTGATGAGCTGATGGCTCCTCAGATCCGTCTTCCACGTAGTTACGTCGGATCGTTTCTGGAAGAGTGGCCTTCTTTCATCTCGGCAAGACGACGGAGATCCCACAAACAAAAACATATCGGAAGGTGGAATAGTCCCTGAAGACAATGTAAATGAATGGTTAACCAAACCTACTGAGAGGAAAAAACGGAATTTCGATTCGGAGTTGTGAAAGCAGAAGAAGAATAATGAAGTGGTGAAACAAATGACGAAATAGATGGTTGAGATTGTGTGCTCCACCGTTGAAAACCTGCTCGAATCCCAACGGTACCGTCGCGGTGCAGAGGGCTGGCTCAACGGTGGTCTGAGCACCGTCCCTCTCAAGTCTCCGCCCACAATTACGGTACAAGGCTGGCCCCCTAACGCGAAAATAAACGAGGCTTGCCCCCCTCGAGTGCCTGAGCTTTGAGTCATCGTGCACACTGCATTCTGCGTCTAGATCGTTCTGTTATCCAGGGCTCATATTCATAAATGCTGTAAACACACGGACAACGTAAGCGACATATTCGCTACCTTCAAAGCAAACGATCATCAAGGAGTTCTGACTGGTGTCGAAATGCGATGACAGCTTTAAGTTGAAAGGGTCGGAAATGGTGTACAGCCTAGGCTGGGAAAAGTAAGCCAGGTGACTTGCCGCGCGGCGCGGTCGAAGGGGATTGTAGGCAGGGATGTGCGGAATTTTCTGTTTTCTGTTTTCTGCCCATTTTTGGCCATTTTTCTTTGTTTTCTGTTTTCTGTGAAGATAGGCAAAAATTGGACAGAAAACAGAAAAAAACGTTTACCGCGATTTGCAGAAGGACTGTTTTTTTGGATTTTTCGAAGCTAAGCCAATAGGGTTAGGGTGTACTTTAGCCAGGCTCTCTGCAGTTGTACCACGCTAGACACTTTTATCTCGCTGTAGTGGTTATCCATTAGGGCAAGTCTGGCGTAGTGAGAGGAAACTGTGCTCTTCGCTGTACACGGTCGGGTTCGATCCTCGCCGAGGTGAACCAAACCAACCAACCTTCCCGGATCTTTCAATTGGCGACAGATTCATGTAGCAAAATTAAGGCACTCATTGGGACGTTGGCTGGACCCCGCAAGCCACTAAATAAGCACGAAACCCATTCCTCTGAGAAAATTTGCCGCGTCAGCGCCGGGAAAGTACCACGATCCTCGACTGTGCCGCGATAGTTCCGCGATAGTGCCGCAGCGGCTCCGTGATCAAACGTTTCTGCTGCCGTGCCTTGAGCCTCGACATCGCCGCGATAGCACCGCAGCGGCTCCGCGGTATAACCGCGTGGGCTCCGCGAGGACGCAGCGGAGAAGCCGCATGGAGTACGATGCACTGACCTGTGAGGTAAAACAAAATTTTCGCCGCTTCAATATACCCAAGTTTGAGGTACATTCCGTGTTTCCTTGTGCGAAAAAGCGGCGGTAACCTCTTTCCTTATCAAACAAAGGACGTAGTGAATGCGGGTGCGAATTTCGTTCTCACAATTAGACCCCCTCTAGTTGTCTTATAATTCTCAAATAACTTCATATCAGACACTCTCCCGGAGCCGCTGCTGCGTATCGCGGAGCCGAAGCGTTACGGTCGGGTCCCCGCTATGGCTCCGCGAGAGTGCCGCTTCGGTGCCTGTACGCGGCAAAGCGACACTATCGCGGAGCCGCAGCGGCAATTTTTCTCAGAGTCAAGCCTCAACGAATACCCGCTCCCCAGCGTATCCGCTTTGGTAGAACGGGGTGCACGCAAAACTCTAAATACGTGTTTTAATTCACTGCAACGTAGATGGCACAGAATTCAGTTAAGATGAAGAGCCTAGAAATTGATGGTGAGCCTATGAGGCAGATGATAATTCTGCCACAGAGGTATGAGAGGCTCTCAACACGACACAGGCGCGCGGTACAGGCGTGATTTTCAGCTCTGAGGAGTAGTACAGTGTTCAAACCAGTTGTCCCGCAATAAATGTCAAATTATGTACACTCAGGAACGGAAAGCTCGCTCCGACTTCAATACGTGCTCCTTGCGCATGCATATGTATTGTGCTTACCATAGAGTAACCGAGCTTTTATTGCCTGGGAAAAGGAAGGGTCGATGAACATTTGTCGTCTCATCTCACCCATAATCTGCATTTCTTGAGCGTCTATACTCTTTGCTCTGGCCAACTGTAAGCTTTTGAAAATTCAACAAAAGAATCATAGATCACTCGAAAAATGTATAAAAAAAGTTCAATGTTTTGAAAAAATCCGTTAAGTGTACGCTGAACACGCTTTATTGATCTTTGAAAACTTTCTGTTTTCTGCCCATTTTTGAGATTTTTTTCTGTTTTCTGTTTTCTGTCAAACTAGATTTTCTGTTTTCTGTTTTCTGTTTCCAAAAATATTTTTTCCGGCTCATCCCTGGTTGTAAGTGAGTTTTCCTAATCCCTTTTTTCATTTTTCAAAATTCTCCGGCCAGTAAATAGTCCAATCGGTTATAAAATATGAGAAGAAAAGCTGAAATGTCGTCGGCGAGACTAAGAAAATTCACTTGAAGCTGCTTTAATCGCGCGATGCTGTCACCCACCCGGCTTACTTTTTCCAGCGTAGGCTGTATATGGTGTGAGAAGAATCAGTTTTAATTAAATTGACTATAAACTGGGTGCACGGAGTCGGGGCTGATCAGTTTGGAGGAAAATGTGGCGCATAGTTTGGGAAGGAGGTTATTTAAGATGACCGCGGTTTTTCAGGAGCCGTTTTCTCCGGGAAGCTTGAAAAACTACTTAGTTGCATGCACTTGAGTTGTTAGAGCGCAGTTCAAGAGAAACTCAGAGTGTCGGAGGGGCAGACGGTTATCGAATATGGAGCAGTTTATCAAGAATGCTCCCAAGACTTCCCGAAATATGTGCGTTTTGCTGCGTCTGTCTACGTAATTACGTGTTATCCAGATTTCGTTTATATGGTGAACGCACCGTAAGGCATGCCCACAAGTACGTCGCGGAGCGCCGCCGTTAGAAAATGATCACCTAAAGTAGCACCACTCTCCACTTCTTTGAATGAAGCTCGAAAGGTCACTCTATTAACTTGGGTTGCACCATACTCTGAATTTTGTGCGATGAATTTGAAACACGAAGGTTTCTTGAGGTTTTATTGAAAAGAATCAGCCTCGTGACATCATTCCTCTCATAAGATTGTTGTGTATCGTACGTTGCTACACTGGAAAAAACGCGGAACGTTACTTCCTGAAGAATTGATAGCTGTGCTCCTCTTATCGCTTGCTTCTTGATAGCTTGTTCGTCTGAATCTCAGACGACTATTCCAGAACTCAGTTCTCTCTCTGTCACTTGTTTCCGTAATAGAGCACGTTGATGGTGAGAAGATTTTCTTTATCCAACGGAAACAAGGCTTTAGAAAGCTGGAAATCACAGTTTCATAAAAAAAGTCCTAAAAACGGATCGAGCGAGGGTAACTTCCAACATATTAAACCTTCTTTTACAGACCTTCATGTTCCTTGCGTTCTTCCTTGCTGTGGCAGAATCGGCCGCTGAGGATGAGAAATCGATTCTTCGTAAGTATCTGAAATGTTAAATTCAGAGCTATTGTACATAACGTCGGCATGCATCCGGAAGAGACTTCGCGTTTACTGTTGAAGGTTGGCGCAAACTCGGTGCCATATGCTATAACATTGGTGCACCGCGTTTACGCCAACCTCTAATGAGGAACGCAAGGCCTCTTCAGGATCTTCTTCTTCTTCTTTGCAGCCACTGAGAGGGGTTTCGTCACAAGTTGAGAAACTGGGCGACCAGCACTGGATTCGTCCACAAGTCTATTGTAGTGAGCGTTGTTGGCTTCTTCGGACAGTCAAATAGGTGTTTAGTGTCGTGGCCTTGGTTTCCACAGTCCGGGCACACGTCAGGCTGACTATTGTCGATCCTGTGCAGGTAAGACATAAGCAATGGAGAATGTCCGCAGCGCAACGAAGCGAGGATACACCTGGCGCGCCTACCGAGCTCGGACTCGGTATCACATACCCTGGGCGGCACATCACCGAGAATAGGGTTGACGGCCGCTTTGGCGAGATGATCCTTCACAAACCGGGTGTGCTCCGCGCGTAAGAGACGGAGCCGTTCTTGATTCGAGTCGGTCCATCTCTGTACATTCACTTTGTTCGGAGCATCGGCAAACGGCACTCTGATCGATCTCTCTCTCACGGGATTTAATAGTCTTCTCGACGGATGATTAGGTTGCTTAAGGACATTAATAAACATCTGCTGAGCCTGGAGCTGACAATGCTCTTTCACTGGCAAGATACGGGCCTCGGCGTGAAGGTGCTCAATCGGTGAGCTTTTTGCACATCCAGTGGCTATTCGTAGTGCAGCATTCTGAATTCGCTGCATCTTAGTCCAGGAACTGTCCGACACGATGTGCTGCCAGACAGGTGCAGCATACTCCAATGCAGGCTGCAGAATAGCTCGATATGTCGTCAAGATTGTCTCTCTGCTGCAACCCCAGGACGTTCCTCCTAGAGCTCTCAACACATTAAGCATTGCCTTGATAATTGCCTGCTTCTGTTCAGCATTTTTGCGAAACTTCAGCGATGGGTCCAAAACGAGGCCCAGCAGTTTGGGAAATTTCGCAGTAGGCAAGAGGTCACCATCCCACCTGGCAACAGGTTGGGCGCTGTGTTCCTTTGGGTCAGATGTGAATACTGAAACAGAAGACTTCGCCGCGGAAACTGTGAGCATCATACTATCGAGAAAGTTTTTAAGCTCGACGAGATAGTCGTAGATCTTGTTTGCGGCTACCTGCAAGTCACGATTACGGCACATGATGGTGATATCGTCGGCATACGCAATGAATTTTTATATCTTCAGAAGGCTCAGGTAGGTCTTCAATATACGGGCTGAAGAGGGCAGGTGACAAAACTCCAACCTGCGGCACACCGGCTGCTACAGGTATACTATCGGAGACGTGATTCTGGAATAGCACTTTGGCCCGACGACCTTTCGTAAACGCTGCGATCCAACGCTTCTGCCACGGTTGTAGCGAGGATTTCAATAGTTTCTCGGACAAAAGTCCTAAGCTAACAGAATCAAATGCTTTGGTTAGATCGAGGGCAACGGCCACTGTTCTAAGAGGCTTTCTGAAATTGAACCCATCGACCGCATAGCTGTCAATCTCCAGAAGGGCAGTGGTGGTGGAGTGTGGCTTTCTAAACCCATGTTGATGTTGCTGTGCCTCATTCTGCTCTCTTCAGGATCCATGTCGATGTTACACATAGTGGAGCGTAATCGGATGGTGAGAAGATCTCACAGCCCAAGTGTCACCAAATATGGAACAACTTTCTGACCTTAAAGGCAGCATACAGGATAAAATTTGCTTCAGTTTTTCTCACAGAGTATGAAAGACCTAGAGCTCTAAACAATATCTGCGTTGAGAAAAGTCTAGAGAAGCGGATGACAATCCGTTTTCTGGGCTCAAAAGTATCCAGTGTTATCGGCACTGAATCAAGAGAGTGGAGCAATTGGCCACTACGTAAAAATATGATCTCTCAATCAAATCAGGCGATCTCCCGCGTTGTTTACCACTTGGCTGTGCTATTTCTCTTCTTGATCGTTTGCTCAATCAAGATCGGTGGTTCAATGTGTTTCCGGTTGGGGAGGCCAAATACAGCTGGGACGGCAATTAAGGGAAGGGCTCGGTTATCACCGATGTAGAATAGTTTTGACTCGTCTCTGATGCTTCAAAATACGTGAGAGTGGCAATACAAGACGTACGGTTAGATTTCCGTTGCTACCTCAACAACGTTTACGATCGTGTATGCTGCCTTCAAACGTTTTTTTTGTCTTACTTTCTGTTCTCGTATGACTTGTGGAGATAGCTGGATACGTTTCTGCGAAGAATGCTGCTAGCTGTTAGTTAGTGACCTCGGGTTTTATGTAGCATCCCTCTTCATCCTAATACTGCGATTAAAAAAAAATTTTAAAGTTCTACTCTAAAGTCTGCATTCCTTTCGAGAACCGCCATTTTCTTCTTTTTCGCCATTCACGGAACGTCGATGCTAATCTAACCATGTTGGGTGGTAGCGAGTTCGTAGGCATGTGGTAGCGAATTCCATCTCAGAAAAGTGCAACTGCTGATAACAAAATTACAGATGCACTCAGAAGTCGAGTGATTCCCCACGAAGCGCAGGTCCTAAGCGGTAAGGCACTGGTGGAATATGTGAACAAGCATCAACAGCTTTTTAAGGTAGAACGTATTAGCATTGCTGCTGAAGGGTACGCTGCATTGAACGCAGTAGAAACGAGTTAATTACAGGCCGAGATAGTACCTTTTGGGCGGGCATTGTACAAGAGAGTTATGGATGTAAGGTTTGTAAAAGAGAAACAGAAGGAAATGGTTGATGAAGTTGGCTTGGATAACAGCGACATTCCAGAGAGGTTTGCAGTTAGCATACTTCTTCTCTGAGACTCCAAAGGAAGTTGTAATCTTGATGACGTTCAAGGATAAGGAGCAAAAAATTGGACGTGTTTCAGCTTTGATGCTCGGGAAAAATGGCCTCAGTGCCCTTCGCTTACGTACATTCGTGATCAAGCAAACTGCGGTGAGCGTTCCTTTATTTGTGAAGTGTCTTGCTGGAATGTTTTGTGAGGACCCTCTTTGCGTATTCATGAGACACCGTGAAACAGTCGGCATTTGGAGTGTCTCACGACAAAAACTAACGATGGAGATCTTGTTTTAACTGCTGGCCCCATAAAGCACAGAAGGCGAGAGTGTCTGACAGTTCTCCGATGCTAAGCACATTCAGGGTCTTGTTGGGCTATTTCTTCGGCTGAGGCCATGTCCGACCGACTCTGCATTGCGTCAGAAGGAAAAATAAAGGTACGGAACGCCGCCGACTTCTTTGCAACAACACACTTGACTACGCTCTGAGGCTCTAGAGTTTCAGGTGGAAATATCAGCCGACGACATTGTGTCCTGCTGCGACAACTGCGGTTATGGGTAAAAGTTTTACAGCAATTGGTTATTATTTACATTTCGAGAAGAAAATTGGGTGGTGACTTCTTGGAGATCGTCATCGTGGAAGTGGTGAAGGATGAATAAATTAACAAAAAATGTATGTTGAGTTTTCTCAACGAAGCATTTTGGGGGTTTGGAGTTGGAAAATACGGAAAACGGAAAGAAGTAGAATCCAGCTGCTCTCCAAGTGGCCACTTTGGCTGCATATCTGGGCTGGTAGTGAATGGGGTGCTTAAAGGCACAGTCCAACCTCAGAGGCAATGTTTGATATTTTGGTCCGGTCGCCGTCTATAGCAACCCTGCCAAGCGCAAAACCTCAATTCGCTCAAATAAGCGAGAAAAAGCTAGGAAAAAATCGACCACGCCCCCTTGAAAGAAAAAATGGGTAACGCCCACAGCCAGGTTTCCGACCTTATTAGAGAAGAGACGCGCGAATGATTTTATTCAAAATCTATGTTCTTCCTTTCGTTTTCGGTCTGGCTTTATATCGTGACCTGCTTGGGAATGATGGCTGCAAATAACGAGAAAATACAGGCTCGAGACAACTCGTCCGCAAACTTCTACCAGTCCAAATTCAAAATCTTTGAGGAGCCGTAACTCAGTTTGTAGTGAGTTCTGAGTGATTCTGGAGACACCATTGTGATCAGCGTAGAATTTTCTCCAAGTTAGGCTGAAAAACGAAAAGCCGATTCTGAGCTTGGAGTGTGGCTTTAACGCGAGCGAACAATAACCTCCAAACCGGCCGTAAACCACTACACAGATGCCACAAGGTCACCAGTTTTACGGGAGCTGCCCCAAGTGAAAGAATAACTGCTCGCTTCCTGAAAGACAAAAATGCAGTTGATCCCATGCATCTAGGGTTTGGAACAGATAGCAAGTTGAGAAACTTTCAGAGCTTATGCCCTGAACCTCTTTTTCAGTTATTATGCTAGGTTAACATCGTTCAACTGCTTTGCACAGCGCACGAAAACGGTAAAAAATTACATTTCGGCATTACTCTCCGTACTCTCAACCATCTCACAAATCCGAAAGGCACGCGATTTTTAAAGCTGTCAGAGTACGGGGGGTTAACGTCTTTTCTCCCTCACCAAGAGGAGAAATCATCGCATCTCATATACTCGGCGAGGAAAGCACATCTTGCCGTCTGTCGCGTGCTTCTGCCGCTAGGGCCCTGTAGAATGCCGGCGTAGCCGGCATCACTTACTTGCATCATTACGACAATTCTAAACTTTGCAAGCCAGATGGCTTTCTTTCCTGTATCGTTACCACTCCATTTATTTTATAATGCACAGAAGTGGCTATTCCTTCATAATCATCTCTGTCATGATGAGAGCAACCGTTCTTCGTATTTTAAGTAAGTAACAAACCGACACCATGTGTTGTGATGGGAGATCAAATATCAGATGATTTATCGACTGATTACCATGTGGGTGGAGTTTTGATCTAGGCGCGAAAACCGGCCAATCACAGACCACTCACCGCGCTATATAAACCCCTGACGCCACACTTTTCGAAATTCGATTAGATTTCGTCTACAACTCCAGTTCCTGCAACGCCGTTCCTGCACAACGACGCCACGACGCCACGCCACTACGACGACGCCGAGCAACCAACCACTCGCCTCTCTACTCACTATTATCGCTGAACCTTTTGCACTGCCACCTGCGCTGTGGCACTACTTTGAAATCTTTCGCACGCCGTTTGTGTCCCGCACACAACACCATGATAGTTCTCCTACGTCTGTGCCGGACTCAGATGTGAAACAACTGCTTTATTGGCAGGTTAGTAGGATATCAAGTATAGTGCAGGGTGTCTTCGTCGTCATTGTCTTCGGTCTGTGACGGGTGGTCGTTGACGGCCGCGGCGTAGAGTGCAGGAAGCGGTGTGGGTCTTGAGCTTCTTCGATCAAGTCCAGCAGGCGAGTTGCTGGCTGCTAGTCGAAGACTGAAGCTCATTGAAACAAAGTATGGTATTTATAGAATTACCGAGTTGTGAATAACATCACAACTGCTGATACCGGTACAGTGTGATACGTAGAGTTCGCGCAATAACTTCAAGCATATTTCATAGGCCACACCGCAAGCGCGGCACGCGCGTGACGTGCGGGTCAATGGGTTATGAAACTTTTACCGCGCGGCACGCGCGCAACGAGCGGGAAGCGACTAAGAAATCTCCGGCGGCACCGCCTTGGCGGTGCGAGTAAAAGTCAGGCCCTAACTGTGACATGCACAGAAATTCCTGGCTTGCATTTGCGTATGCAGTAGCGCAGGATAGTCCCCGAATTATTTATGTTGGAGTGGACTCAAATCGAGAAGCAAGTACTGATTGAAACGGTAAAACCGCCATGGCGGTTTGGGCGGCGCCGCTATGGCGGTGCTGGTGGACTATGAAATTTCTTTGGCGCTATTCATACTACTCAACACCAGCGCGGCACGGGCGTGCCGCTCTGGAGTGGCGTTAGAGTATGAATACTTTCAAAGCGCGTGATGAGCGTGCCGCGCTTGCGGAGACTATGAATACTCCAGCGGCGACGCCTCGACAGAGCGGAAAGAAGCGGGTCTAACTTTTCCAAACAACCAAACTCTGTAATTGCGTTCACCACCAAGATGCATTGGAATTAATTATAAAGGAACGAAATGAAATTGATGATGATTTAGTAGTGAAAACGGTTAAAAAGCCGTTACGGCCATCGCCGCCATGGCGGAGCGGGGGTCACGCGCGTGCCGCGGGGGCGAGGCGTCGGGCCATTCATACACGAACGCCAAGCCACCGCCGCACGTGCGTACCGCGCTGGCGTTGATTAGTATGAATAGCGCCTTATGGCGCGTCCGGAGCGTGCCGCACGGTAAAAACTTTATAAGTCTACCGCGCTTCCCCCGCATCACGGGCGTGCCGCGCTTGCGGTGAGAAAAATGAAAGATGTCTTAGTCTGTTGCGAATGGATGGGGCTGCGAAGGTAGATCACCTTGCGCGAATCGAAACCCCATTCTCCAATGAGGCCGCCAACCCCGCATGGCCAGCCGCCTGATCCATGCGTCAGGTTAAAACGAAAAGGGGAATCATATTTCTTTATGCGATATACATTCATATCACAACATCTTCTATTGCTGAATGAATGAGAATTTTTTTTTCGTGTAGACAGATTTTGAATCACTCAGACTATCATCGTAGCGCCGGTCTCTGGTTGAGAGAAAGCCGCGACGCTGCTCTGATAGCTTTGTCATAAAAGTCGAGTGGTTGATTTTGAGAAGACACAGTGGTAGAAGTGGAAAAACAACCGCTTCGCTCAGATGATAGCAAGGTGATAGTTTCATCGCGGCTTCCTAGAGACAGAGAACTTACCTAAAACAAGGCGTTGTATGCTTCCCTATATATGCAGAAAATGGCAAAGAAGCTCTTGGCTTCCCAGAGCACATGTAGCAAGCTTTGCAGAAAACAGGATTGTTTATCCGAATCAGTGCCCATTTCTCGCAATCTCGAGTACACCATTTGTGAAGTCCTGCACAGTTTTTCTAGCGTCTCGCGTCCTTCTTTAGGGGTCCTGTACTTTCCCAAACGTCCTGCACACTCATTCTGAGACGAAATCCCCCCATGTGTCAGGAAAAGCAGCGCCGTAAACAGTGCACTCGAGTGCTTTCGCCTAATCGACTGGTATACAGCCGTCCACTAGCGACGAGAGAGGACGGCGCAAGGTCAGTAGGGAAGAGAGAGAGAGAGAGAGAGAGAGATCCAGTCCAGCCTTCGGCCGACTATGACGAGGGTCATAAAAATGAACGGCTTGAAGGAGCCACGCAAGCGGTATTTATTGACTTCACTCTAAAGAATGGTACCGGATATTGCTGAAAAACAGACTGTTGATATCGTCCATCACTGGATGAGGGATCGCCGCGACGCCGCTTGGCGGGAAAAATTGCGCGCGGGAAAACGAAGGGAGAGTGGCTATTGATCGCGCAATTCTTACCGCCAAGCAGCGTCGCGGCGATCCCTCATCCAGTGATTGACGATACGTCCTTTTATTCTGATTATTTATTTCTCTAGATGCCATGGTGGGTACACGAGCAAGGCATGGGATTACTTCGTAAGCACAGGCGTGGTAACTGGAGGAAATTACGGCACAAAGGTTAGGTTGGAGCACATTTGCTTTTTTTCAACAGTATGCATTGCAGTAAGACGCCATAAACTCAAACACATGGTTCATGTATTCAAGAATCCTATGCCTGTAACCCCACTTTTCAAACTCAACGCTCCTCGCATAAGAATGGGGTAATGAAAGCGCCACTGCAGACGCAAACAGCTGCAGTGTTGAACAGGTAGAACTGGCGTTGTTGGACAAGCGCCTGTAGGCTTCTTTTGATATTCTTCTCAGTCTTGGCCCTTATTCTGCCGCCTTCTTGCGTTGCTGAAATTCATGAATGTAACCCTTTCTGCAACTCATAACGTAGGAAGAAATGGCACCGCATAGAACTGCTTTGGAATACGGCTCAAAATTCTCTGTTCGGGAAACTTGTTGTATTGGAATCAAGACTCTTTCTTCTCGTCAGCTCTTTCTTCTGAGTTCACACATGTATGGCCCTCTGAGAAAGCGTTCAATGAACAAGCAGGTGAAAAGGGGTGCTGCAATGTGACGCGGGATCGCTCTGTAATAAATAGCTCTCAGGCTTTGTCCTGGTTAGAGGTGCGCGATTGCCTTGCTGCATCGCACTCGAAATGAGGAGCTTTCTACGATAATGCTGAATATGCACAGGGCTAACTGAAGGAGCAATTAGTCAGCTTTGTGGCCTAAGAAGTTCGATAAGTGGCGTTGGATATAGTCACGGGCGGTATCCCGAATTCTATAGGCATGCGGGAAAACAGGAGCTTGTCGTCAACTAGCGTTTAGGAGCAGTATATGTCTTGCGTGACCCGCGTCACCATTAGTGCTACTTATGCATGTTTGGAGCTGCGGTTAACAGTGAAGAGAGAGATAAAAAACTGATCCACGTCGGCAGCAAGCCGTTTGGTTACCCCTCCCCCATTCCACAAACAAGGTTTGGTCACCCCCTCCCCTCCTCCATAAATGATGTTTGGCCACCCCTCAGAGAAAATTTGAGGGAAAGCCGTGGGGGAATAATGCCGTTTCTGGCGACCCGAAGTGAGGTGAGAAATCTGAAAAAGTAGTTGATGCGACCTAGTTGAGGTGGGAAAGGCTTTAAATGTAGTTGAGGGCGGCTCGAGGTGAGATGAGAGCGCGAGCAAAAGTTATTTTCCTCAGCCGCCCTAATCTATTAACTGAGCTCCTTCAAATATAATAACTTTTCAGGGCCTTCTCAAGCTCAAAAACGAGTTCGTTTGTTTGAGCACGTAGAAGTCTAAATCAGAAATCTATATTACCGTGCTCATAGTCAGAACAGTAAAGCCACGGATCGCAGTTAGCCTCATTCAGTTGATCTCAAATGATCGATTTTTAATTTCGGATAATCTGAAAACAATTAGGTTGACCTTCAAACAGGCATTTTTTATAGAGCAGGCTATGACCCGAGAGGTGATACAACCCAACTTTGGTCGGACCCTTCATTCCCTAAATCGGGCAATTTGCTCATCTCTCACAGCCCCCCCCAAGATAGGAAATCCGCATGTCTGCCCGCATATATGGCTGTGTACATAGAAAACGCACCAGAATTTCATGGACTCGGCTTGAAGCCGAAGAGCGCTTCGCTGGTCGGGCGAAGCCAGTTTTTGTGCCCTGAGTTGAAATAGAAGCAGTTCGGACACGAAAACTACACTTATGATACGGCTGTTCGCATGTGAAAACGTGCCCAGATATTGATGGGCGCAGTTTGGAGTCGAAGGGCGCTACACTAGGAGGGGTACCTAAAAAATTTCAAAGTTCAGGATTGTAATGTTTTTTTTTCGAAATCGTAATTAGGGATTTTCACGTTGCTGCAACGTGCGGGAAACCTAGCTGCGCTCATAAAATTTTGTTTACGCTTTACATGCGGACAGCCATATTCTAAGTGTAGTTTTCGCGACGGAGGCTGCACCTGTGTGTCTTCAGGGCGTAAGAAATCTTATGGCTCAGGCGATATCGCACCTTGGAGATTGCCTAACAAGTCAATTTAGGAAATCGCAAGAGATATCACAGTAAACAATGCTATTCCAAAACAGTCAAATATCCATCGTTCCCACGCCTTTCAGAAATTTCGACCTTTGGCGGGATCGTACTTGTAATTCACAAATTGCCTAGAAATGCGTATTAGATTACGAAATTTCAGAACATTTGTGTCACTTCGTTGACAGGATAGTCCGCTTGTAATGACCTCCATGACAATGAATACTTAACACCCTTGCTGCTGTAATATCCAGGAGCACTTTGGTAACACAATTCACCTTGCCGCGACTCCGCTTACATGTCAGAATCATTAACGATGTCTTCTACTCTCTTGCATGCTTTCTCAACCAGTGAATTGCCACCTCTTGAGTTCCTGCCTCATTGGTTTTTTCGCAGTTGTTTCTAACTCAGATACTCGCGGTTTAGCAAGGCAGCACGAGGGGATTACTAACGCAGCTACTCGTCGAGGTGTAAGCCCCATTCGTCCCCCCAACTGCTGCTCAGAGCAGCGCGTTGTGTCCTCTTGCTCCGCTCACTGTCCCAACTGCTGCTCGTACAGTGGCCCCACGTACTGCTTCAGTCGCCCCAACTGCTCCAGTCGTCTCCACAACTGCTGCTCCTCATTGTGGCCCCAACTGCCGCTGTTCTTTCCCCAATCGCTGCTCTTTATTTATGATTTCTCGTTTCTTTCTCATAACACTTCTCTCACAGGGGATATGTCGAGCTCAGCAGCAGCGCTGGGTCGACCTATCAAAAATAGAGACCTCATTGAGGCTCATTCATATCTACAACGGCTGATTCATCCTTGATTATATCCATTGATCTTCGCCACAGTCGAAGGAAATGATGCTGGCACTACGGGCTGTCTCATGCCCACCCTAGGCGGCCTCGTATCTGGCACGAGTTTGCGAGGGCCGTTCAACACAGGCCTCGGTCAGTAGTGATTGTGAGTCTCCAAAAACATTTCTTGACACAGAATTTCTCTATACCTTGAACAAGAATTGATTTTCACTCGGTTTCGTGACTGTAGAGATGTGAATTAGGCGTGATAATCTGTTTCTCTCGTTTCGAAAGAGGAATTATGACTTTCTTTGTACAAAAAGTTATATCCACATATTCCAAGAATGAAGTTCTCCTCAAAATATTCTTAAGTCGCTGAAGTTCACACTGTTAAAAGGAATGTCAAGGGTTAAACGGAATTCGAATATCAGAGTATTCATCATTTATTGATCTCCCTGTAAAAGGTGATTCCTTTTCTTCCAAGAAACAACGATTTTAAAATTTCTTGAAGTTTTCCTCTTCTTCCTAAATTATTGTCGTGAACATTTTTCGAAAAGGTTCAAAATATTAATTTCATTGAAAAGTTGTTTTTGAGAGCTTTTGGCTTCAAATTCTGTGAGCATTGTGATTTTCGTGAAGACAAGGTACATATTTCCCATTTCGCTTAATTTTTTGCAAACCATCGCCGCTCAACATCTGAAAAATACAAGTCTTTGTTCAAAACCAAAACAATTGATTTTTTCTATGGAAAATGCGAGTGAATTTTGAGTTCACGGAAACGCATTCAAGAGTGAGAAAGTGATTTTTTAAAATTTCCGACTTACACCTTCCAGATTAAAAAAGAAAAAATGTTGCAAATATGGAAGAACACCCTGAATAAATAATTTAAGGAGAGTCGAACACCTAGGAGAGTCGAACACAATTTTTGACTGGTTTCACACAACCACCATCCGATGAGAATGACGAATCATCCCTTTTTCCAGAATAATTCACCAATTTTTAGCCGAGCTGAACCGTAAAAATTCCTCACAAGGAACTACTTTTCTCGAGGGTACCATTTTAAATTGACATTTTCTCCAGAGTGAAACTGCATTTGATTTATAATCAGTAAAATACCAAAAGTTTTTTTTGAAGACTCGATGGAACGAAAATGTGAATCTTGCATAAAAGTACCACGTTTGAAGAGGTCGCGCGCTGATAAAAGTGAGCTCTCCGCACAATGGGTTGGCCGCCATCGCGCGTTTAGCCAGTGATAGAGTGATAGAAGGGCGACCAGCTGGAGATGAACTGGATGTGTTGAGAAATGGCTTAGAGCAATTGGCAGTTAGTGCGCGTCAGGTCGCGGCGATACGGCGATTGGATGGCAGCGTGTCTTGGTCGACGGCGAGCGGGCGGCGCCTGCTCTTTAAGTTGAAGACAAACTGGAGACAAACTGGTATTAAATTGACAAACTTGCTGCAGATTCACGAGAAGGATTCCGTTTGACTTCAACCCACTCTATTGTTTTTGCGAGGAACACATTATGGTTCAGTCGACCTGATAACAAAACTGTCGAAAATGTGTACAGCGCGGAAGGTGTGCAGAAACCATTCAGATGCACTCACTGATCCGGAAATTTGAAAACACGCAATGTCAAAAAAAGGCTACGAACGATCACAAAAAGACCTGTGCGGCTTTAAACCTGAGTGTTCCTCCCACTCCTTTCAACCGGTACCTATCCGTAAATTACTGAAAACCCGGCCTTAGGGGTAACAACATACATCCAGGAGGCTACAATCCACTCCGCTCAACAAAACTTACCCCATTTGATAATCGGTTGCCTTCTTATAGTCGGGTTTTCAGTTAGACACTTTTATCGGTAGCCGCTGAGGAAGTGGGCGTGGCGTGAGCGGATATTAAAGTTCAGGGCCGTACAGGGCTATTTTGTGCTCGTTCTTACCCGTTTTTCAGCATTATTGATGCAGTGAGCCCCGGGTCTTTCGATTTACGTTGATAATCCGAACTGTTTTGATCGCGGACACTGCCTTCAAGGTATTCCTCGTGATATGGCTGACGATCGATCGGTTGTGTTAACTCTAAACAACTTCTAAGGAGGTGGGCATGTTTACGTTCCTAAAAGGAGAAAACTCTCCATGTTGATTATGAGCGTGGTCGTAATTACCTAAGGGATCTTTTTGAGAAGTGCTACTACACCGTGCTGGCCACAACACAGAGCAGCAGCTGAGGCGACCAATGGAGGACGAGGGCAGCACGTGCTCCTCGATCAGCAGCTCGTCCCCTTGTGCTGCTTTCGCTATTTTAGTAGAAATGAGAGTCAGTTGTGCTCCATGACAGCCCACGATCGTCTGAGATGAAGACCGCTTGATTGCTTCAATTATATACACCTTGTTTGGGGAAATAAAAAAGAGAAAAGGTGAATTGACATATAGCTATCCAGTTGCTTGTATGTGCAAGTTTGTAACAAAGAGCTCTCCATGCTGAGCGTAAATGTGCTCGTGGCTGTCAAAATCGATCACTTCGAGCAATGTTACCACACTACGATTGCCACAAAAAAGAGCAGCAGCTGAGGCGACAAATGGAGGACGAGGGTAGCACGTGCTGCTAAGAGCGGATCAAAGGCAGCACGTGCTGCTCGAGCATCAGCTTTCCGCCTCGTGCTGCCCTCGCTATCCTCGTTGAGGTGAAAGTCTTTTGTGCTCCATTACGACCCCGCGATCCTCTGAGAACGTTCCAACCTCCTTTCTGATCTCCAGCCTCATTTTGCCGTCTCAGTTTGATTTCCAATATTATTTTGATCTCTTATTGTAATCTCATTTTACCGTCTCAGCTTGCATCCATTTTTTATACTAAAGGTATGGACCTCAGAATCCCCCACACCTGATAGAAGACTATCTTAGTTCTAGAGTCAACTGCTAACTTTAGTCAGATGAACGGTCCGCTACTGAACTACATCTCGCGAGGATTTCGCCGGAATGAACCCGGCCGCTGAAACTCTTGAAATCACTTTTCTGGAGAAGTGTCATTTGCGATGATTTTCTGCACACCGAATTCCAGTTTCTTTTGTCTCCAATCATTCATGATGATGGAGGTAATCCGTTTGTCTGCTAAATCTATAGCTACGCATGAAGACTCGTATTTTGACTATGCAAGCCATTTTAGTGGCTACACCGAAGATTTACTGCTTATAGGAAGTAAAAAATTGGATAATCTCAAAAATAGGTTCGTGAGTCTTGAATATTACTCTTAATTGGTCTCTGAACCAAACGTTTCCTTTTCACTGATTGAGGCTAGCGAAACCTATGATAACTCTTCAAGCAGAACAATCTCGTCTGAATATTGCGACTTGTCTGAAATATTTAATTACGCCTTTTGGTGTGTTCCGGGGGACTGCGGATAATGCGCCAAACCTAATGTCGGAAATGGTTTTGCACTTCGAAATTTTTGAGTAAGCGATGCTGTTCTCTGCTTCTTGCGCCTAAAACCTTTTAAAAATAACATGGGCCAGTGCACAAGCTCGGTTGTTAGAATCTTTATGCGATAAGAAATAATTGAAATTCGGATATTGACGCGGGCGACTGCAATATGGCGTAGGCGGGGTGATTCAATAGATCGGCCGGTCCACGAGATTTTCACACACTTCGTGGTCGTTTTTCGTCGTACTTCCATTCTTAATCTTCTTAGAGGGCTTACGTTTTTGCCAAAAGGGAGCAACTGTTCATTGCGAACACTGCCTTTGAACCCTAAAAATTGGCCGTAAAAAGTGTAGCCTCACCTTCAGCTATCTGGAAGAACAGCTTTTTCTGTTTCAGTTTCTCGTCGAATGTGTTCAATAGATACATGTTAGTGTTTGCAGTTTATACTCCAAACGCCAATCTTTCTGGACATAAGCAGTCTCAGATACCATATATTCGCTGCGTAGAATTTCGACTAGTGAATGGACGAGGCTGCGGAGGTAGATCGTCACACGCGATCGAAACCCTGCAGGCCGATGCTGTCGCAAATGCCGCATGCAATGATTGCGTCTCGTCAATCCACTAGACCACTCTTGAAAGAGGGACCATACGTGCCCATAAAAAAGCACAGATGCGAGCAACTGGTAGATTGCTAAAAACCCGTTTGTTTTCAATTTGTTATCAACAAATAGAGCACTCTCTAAAATAATGCAAGTGTAATGAGATTTTAATTTTGAAGGTGTCATAATAATTCAAAGTACATATGATACTGGAGAAAGGTAATTTTTCATTAGAATTTTTAACTAGGCAATGAAATTTGTTTCGACCCTTTATTTAGACGAACTTTACTCTTACAGTCTTCCCGGGTCTCTTCAGTAGGGAAGAAAACTGTATTAATAGTTACTTTTTATTAAGCTAATACGCGAACAATTATAATATTTTAATATTGCCATCATAATTATTACATAAAATTAATTCTGCGAGGAGTTAGTTCATAAATATTTTAACTACAGTATCGAGCAAATTTTTTCGCAAAGAGAGCGTTCTGCGGCGCTTTCTGCGCTCACAAAGCGCCACATTACCATAACTTGCTTCAAAGTCATCCGATTTCAATTTTGAAGTCATATCTGGATTGCTTTGATTGAGTCGTATACGATAGTGTTACAAAATGATAGATTCAGCTCCAGAAGTTTATTAAAAAATGCATATTTGCACCACTAAATCCCTCGCAATGAACTGGTAAGACGGCCACGACAGCAGGAATCTGTCATGTTTAGACCTGTGGGCGATGTGAGTTTAAGAAAGAAAAACACATTTTTAGACCAAAAATCGAATTAAAAAGACTTTCTCTACATACCATCGTCTCACTGAGAGGCACGAAACTACCTGAAAAAGTCATTTCGTCAGTTTTGGAGTGAGATACGGCGATGCGATGCTTTGTGGGGACAAGAAACTCCACAGAACGCTTTTCTGCCAGAAACTTGCTCGGTACTGGGCAACTGCTTTTTGACGCCTGTATTTGCGTGTTATATGTACCGTCCATCACTGGGTGAGGGATCGCCGCGACGCTGGTCGGCGGGAAAAATTTCGCGATCGATAGCCACTCTCCCTTCGTTTTCCTGCGCGCAACTTTTACCGCCATGCAGCGTCGCGGCGATCCCTCATCCAGTGATGGACGATAATATACAAACGTCGGAAACTTGAACGTCTAGAATAAATCAGCGTCTTTACGTCCTTAGGGTAATTTAATTTTTCTGCCTTTTTATTGTCGAGAACTCTGAAAAAAGAAGCTTTCAACACACATGCTTGATTGCGGTGATCTCTCAAGATAAAAGTCATCGTTTTCACTTGCCTCGAAATGTCGTAGCGCTTCAGTTCCTAGCGCTTGATGGTCGTGCGGGAAAGCGCTTTTTGAGACCACAGTGCAGTTAACTCTGGATTAATTTTTATCGATATATCGTCAATCACTGGATGAGGGATCGCCGCGACGCTGCTTGGCGGGACAAATTGCGCGTGGGAAAACGAAGAGAGAGTGGGTGTTGATCGAACGATTTCGCGCCAAACTGCTGAGCGCGGCTATCTCCCTGTGAGACACCAACGATATTTCCTTCGGTGTTTTTCCTCACACTTATCTACCCTGTCCCTCCATGATGGTGCGATAATCAGCCCTGCTCGATTTCATGATTGACTTTATCCGTCCTCGTCAGTCTCAAAGAAGCCTAAAATTGGTGTACGTGAGGATGACATGCAGCGTAGATGGTCCTGCCACAATAAGGCGTTATTCATAATATTCAACGCCAGCGCGGCACGCGCGTGCCGCGCTGGCGTGGTGTTTGTGTATGAATACTTTCTGCGCGCGTGCCGCGCTTGCGGAGACTATGCATACTCCAGCGGCGACGCCATGGCGGAGCGGTGAAGCTGGAATGAATGAGACGATCGATAAATAATATCAGTGGATGGAAACGCCAAGGCGTTCCGGGTGGCAGTATAAGGACTGCAGCGGCGACGCTATGTCGGAGCGGGCGGAGCGTGCAGCGCGGGCGGGGCGTCAAGCCGTTCATACACAAACGTCACTCCAGCGCGGCACGCGCGTGCCGCGCTGGCGGTGAGGAGTATGAATAGCGCCTAAGCCATGGACCCGTGACATAGGCGCCATGTGGCAGTTGGGGACACTTGCACGAATGTTGGGCCATTCACAACTCATTTTAAAACAGATTTCTCCTTTTTCCTTCGGCTTTTCACCTCGCAAAACTTGTAGCAAGTTTCCATTGATCATATTCGTTGTACGGTTCTATATGTATGCCTCACAACAAATGCTCCTTGACGTGAGCAAAACAAAATACCTACCTAGGGTGTCTATGTTATCAGAACTAGGTTTTTCTGATTTGAGCGCGCGTCCTTGATCCTAAACTATACAAAAGCCAAATCATATTGTGTATTGTAAGAATTAATTGAATGTCGATATCCTCATGAATTATTAACCATATAAAATACCGTGCACCCCTTTTGAAAGGAGTGAACAGCTTTTTTCGCGCGCCGGGTCCTGCGCGAATCGATTCGCCTACGCGCGGGACCAGGCGTTCATTCAAATTTCGATGTATTATTTGAGTTTTTTGAATTGGTTTTTCGTCATTTATTTGTTGTAACGTTTCATGTTCATGTTGCGAGTCTTTTGAGAATTGATTATCAGGTATAGCTGGTATTCTTTAAGATGAAATGAGTTTCTCAATTCCAACACTTGCCTCCGACAATTGTCGGCAGATAATGCGGTATCAAAAACTCTAACGTGTCTTGTATACTTCTAGAAATCTTCTTTATCTCGAAAAATTTTCTTGCTTTGAAGTGAAGAAGATTACCAGAAGTTCACAACTCACGTTAGAAGTGTACGAATATCATATTAGAGAAGTTCACAAACAAATTACGCATTTTAATTGCCTCCGCATATGCTAGAAGAAAAGGGTTCGCGAGCTGTTTGAGCAAGTATTTTATACACTCCCTAATTTATCGAGGATATCCTCGTGATTTTCTAGAGTATTCTGTTATGGCTAACCATATGTGAATTAAAAAAAAAGAATTATTGATATGTTCAGGGTAGATACCATGTGATTATGGCTGGTACAGTATTGCTCATAATTTCTGCAAAACGGGGTTTTGCGGCGTTTTTTGCGCAAGAAGCCCCGCTTTGCCATAACTCGCTTCAAAGTGGTCCAAAATCAATTTCGAAGGTGTTTTCTGGTTTCTCTCAACGAGAGGATCACAACGCTAGAGTTCGCGCCATAATTTTAGTCTGATGAATGGACGGGGCTGCGACGGTAGATCACCCCACGCAAATCGAAACCTCATTCTCCAGTGAGGCGCCAACCCCGCACGGCCAGCCGCCTGGTCCATGCGTCAGACTAAAACGGAAACCATGTATAACCTTTATTCAAATTATCAGCCTTTAGTTCAGAAAAAAACGTATTTCGAGCTAATTTTTTGGATTTCCCGTGTAAAATATGCCGTGACGGACGTGTCAAGTTAACAATAAGAAGCTCTTGAATATATTGCATTTCAAAACCTCCAATTTTCAGCTATTCGTTACGAAATTCTCATCGTTCTCAGCGTTATTACAATAGCATTCGCCGTTATGAAGTTCAAGATATGCAGATCAGGTAAAGTGTGGTGGCTCTATTTGTATTCCGACCCTTGCAGAGCCAAAGACGCTTCTACCCATATTTTTCTGTAACATCACAGCTTTGATAGCTGCATTTAGGGATTTACTCGTTTTTGGGCTTTCATTTCAGTCCTCAGCCCACTTACAAAGTCCAAAATGTTAGGCCTTTTTGAACGTTGGGCAACCTTCTGATTACCGAGTTCATCCCTCCATCCTGAATGAAATTCACAGTTTCATGTTAAGGGGCCCTCTCGCCCGTTCCGGACGTCCTCAGCCGCAATCGTCCAACTGTCTTAGGCTCGCTTTGAAACAGTTCTGGGAACAACCCTAACCCCCCTCCCCCCAGCGTAACTCCGCAAAGGAGATACGCCCCCCGCAAGTGCACTCCTCGCCACACATTGCACGGAAGAGCTCCCAAAATCGCTTACCGTAGAGCACCCCAACAACCGAACACCGAATCAGCTCAAATTCGAAATGGTGAAGTTCTCGAAAACCCAACAGTGCAAAGGTGCAAAAATTTCGTGGCCACTATCCAGTCGATGACAAAAAAGTTATAGCCTAAATTGGAAGAAACGTCAAGGTAGGAGTAGCTAGCCTATTTATGTTCCAATTTTATTTTTTATCATCATTCAAACTTCATCAGCCTTTGCTCTTCAGGAGTAGCATCTACAATGGCTATAGTTGCATACGGGGGCGAAGAGGAAGAGCGCATTTATCCACTCCCATGCCGTCAAATAATTTTGACCACGATGAGTTGGATTTCGATTGATCGATGTTTTTTGATTTAGGCAAGACGTTTCTCCGATATCTGAATGAATATTATTTTTTCAAGGAACAGGTTTGCGAAGTTTAGGCTAAGCTAGGTTGACAAAGGAGAAGTGAAGGTATCTGAATTGTGACTGTTTCGAAGATGCCAGCGAAAGGAGCTATTCCTAGCCAACATTTGCAATTACGACGCATTCTATAAAAAGCCTTGACCAGAAATAAATTCCAGCGCCGAGATCTTCATTACAATCCTCAATCAGGTTGTTCCATTGACTTTCTTTGCCGTCTGCTCAGAAGTCTGGATTTCAATAACCACAAATGTAAGCTAAATAACGTGAATTCAATTAGAAGAATTGGCATACCCCAAGTGATTGAAGAAGTCCTTCAGTAGCCCTCACCAGTGGCCTTTGTTGATACTCCAGCGTTCACGTAGGTATCCTGTCACCTTTCTAACCATGTAGTGTTTCTTGTGTTGTTTCACAGTACTTCGTTGCGTATTTTTCCAAACAACGGTTGCTTTTGATTTTTGTTTGGTTCTGTTATGCATCTAATTCCTGGTTGTTAGGCACTTATTTTCCACTGGCCTGTAGAGTATACTGAGCTGTGAATGAAGTGCTCGAGAAAGAAAAACTGAAAAAAAGCGTCATTCATGGTTGCAGAGGACCAAAATTTTGAGTGAGCCAAGGCTTTGGGCGGGCTCAAAAGTGTTGTAGTACAATGGAGATTCGATTTCGGTGGTGGGGGAGTTCTATTATTTCCGTCGGCCCACCATCGCCTGGCGGGGCGAGGGTGAGCTGCGGAGATGGGCACGAAATGACCTGAAAATCGGATTAGGCATCGTTTGAAAGGTTTTCTGCCCGATTTCTGAGAGATGTAGTTGTTGGGGTGCTCTATGGTAAGCGATCTTGGAAGCTTCTCCATGCAATGTGTGGCGAGGAGTGCACTTGCGGGGGCCAATCTCCTTTGTGGAGTGGCACTGAAGGGGAGTGAGGTTTGTTTCCAGAATTGCTTTAAAGCGAGCCTCAGGCAGTCGAACGATTGCCGCTGAGAACGTCTGGAACGGGCGAGAAGGTCCTCTGAACATGGCACTTGGCAAAGGTCCCTAGTGAGACCATCGTAGTCAGAAACTTTGAAAGGTCGCGGAAAACTTTAAGGGTCGAACCTGCGAATTTCAATCGAGATGGAGGAAGGAACTCGGTAATCGCAAGGTAGCATAGCGTTCTAGAAGGCCTAGCAGTTTGAACTTTGTACGGTGGCTGAGGACAACTGGAAGCTCAAAATGGGTAAATCACTAAATGCAGCTATCAAAGCTGTTATGCTGCAGAAAAATATGGATAAAAGCGTCTTTAGCTCTACAAGGGTTTGAGTACAAGTAGAGTCACCACACTCCACCTGATTTGCTTACCTTGAACTTCATAAAGACGATTACAATTGTAATAACGCTGAGAACGATGAAAAATTGCTAACGAACACCTGAAAATTCGAGGTTTTCCAAAAACATCTGCCCTAATTCGGGACGGTGTCGGATGGTTGTCACCGCTCGGATGCTACGTGACTAGAGGAGTTTACTGAATACTTCAGTAATCCTAGCAAGCATGGTTTACAAAAGTTATAATTCTTTGAAGAATTGGGGTTATGGAGGTCCAGTCATTGTCGGCCTTGGAAGCGTGCATGTTGCACACGGGAAAATTCGAAAAATTCAAAAAGTCTATCCCGAAATACTTTTTTTCTGAACTAAAGGCTGAAAGTTTGTCCAAAAGTTCACACTTCAATGTACAGTTAGGATCCTCCCCATTAATAGAAATTCAGAAATAATTTCAAAATTGATTTTGGACCACTTTGAAGCGAGTCATGGCAAAGCAGCGCTTTGTGCGCGAAAAAAAACTCCGCGAAACGCCGTTTTTGCAAAAAATATGCGCAGTACTGTATAGTGGATCTATCCACGGCAGGGACCGATGCACAACCCCTGCTCCCGGCACTGGTGGGCGCGCTGCGCAACGGGGTGGGCGCCAGGTGGAAGGGCCTCGATCGATTGCCGGCCGAACAGCTGAGCGGCAGCAATGCATTTTCCTCGTATTCATCCTTCTTCTGCTTTCTCGTTCCATATTTCTATATATCTTCTACTTTTTCTGTTTCTCCATTATTAGCTGAGTGTGCTAAATGCGTGTGTGATGGAATATTACCCTAAAAAAAGAATTTGAATTAGAAAGTGCGAACATCTCGTAGTTTGTTGACGAAGACATGTTAATCAAATGCACAGGCAATTAGAACACTCAGTTAATAATTGAGAAACAGAAAAAGTTGGAGATCGATAAAAAGATGGATCGGGAAATCAGAGGGATCATAACGAGGAAATTGCGTTGCTGCCGGTCAGCTGTGTGGCAGGCAATCGATCGATTTCCTTCTACCAGGCGCCCACCCCGTTGCGCCGCGCGCCCACTAATGCCGGTGGCAGCGGTTGTGCTTCGGTCCCTGCCATGAATAGCTGCACTATACTCCAAGTTTCTGCGAGGCTCCGAAACTTATTACAGTCGACCGCAATGCTAAAAGGACATGGTGCAGTTGCGGACTCGCACTAAAACTACGGTAGAATCTGGCACTTTGCCAGATTTCGTCATCGATCGGCGCCGACCGTCGTCTCTCTGCTCACGAGAACTCAGAAACCCACCGCATTCAATGCGTGTCGAATATGCATTCAACTCCAGTGACCCCACCCATCGAAAGGCTTCATCACAGGGGCACGTGCGGTAAACAGCAGCACGTGCTGCAAAATTCCATAGCAGGGGCATGTGCCGCAAAATTCAATCGCAGGAGTACGTGCTTCAAGGTAGTCCAGCGCTATCGTAGCAGCACACTGACGCGACGCGGTTGGCACACCGACGTGCGACGCGGCCAGTTCGCCGAGCACCATCTGGGGCCGTCAGCGACTGGACCGGCCGGAAGTACCGCAAACTTGGGTAATTGAACCGGCGAAGCTGTCAACCTCTCAGTTCCGTCTCAGGAGTGCATCGTATACTTTCCTTTTTTGGATAATCGTCTTGCCATCGACTTGAATGTGTATCATCCACGCATTGGACTGCTTATTTGTTGGGGCACGTGCTGTAATTTGAAACACAATAGGAGCACGTGCTCCCTTAGCAGCACGTTCCCTGACTGTGCTCGAAACCACCTTGTCTTCGAGTTGAATGCATATTCGACGCGCATTGAATGCGGCGATTGCCTGAGAACATCAGCTGTGGCGCCGATCGATGACGAAATCTGGCAAAGCGCCAGATTGTACCCTAGTTCTTGTGCGAGTCCGCAACCGCACCATGTCCTTTTCACATTGCGGTCAACTGTATCGTCCATCACTGTATGAGGGATCGCCACGACGCTGCTTGGCGGGAAAAATTGCGGGCGGGAAAACGAAGGGAGAGTGGATATTGATCGCACAATTTTTCCCGCCAAGCAGCGTGGGGGCGATCCCTCATCCAGTGACTGACGATATCGTCAATCGCAGCATGAGTGACGCCGCGACGCTGCTTGGCGAGAAAAACGGGAAAACGGAGGGAGAGTTGCTATTGATCGAACGAGTTCACGCCCAACTGCTGAGCGCGGCTATCTCCCTGTGAGACACCACCGATATAAGTAAACTACTATTAGCCAAACTGGCCATTCCAATTGAAACGCTTTTTTTAGAATCATTTTTGACGTTAATTCCGAATATGTCCTTCGCAACTGCCTGGAATCACTCTGAAAAATGTTATTGGCTATTTTCTCTAATTCCCGTACCTATTTTACGCGCCAAAAAGGGCAGTAATTATACGACAATTCGAAAAAGAACCCCATAATCGTGTTCAGGGCCCAAAACAACCCCTCCAGGCAAATTTTGGGTGAAAGCACATTTCCCAAATTTGGTGCAGACTGAGAGCGTTTTGGACTTGTGCGGAGTTTCGGTTGGGCTTTTATTTACATCAATTACAGGGCTCTGGAAGCGTTAAAGAAAAATATTCCAGATTCCACTTAAAATTCTCCGAGGGGGTTATTTGGGTTGCTGCTCACGGATTTTAGCTTTATTTGTAGTTTTTCCAAAGTTTTTGGCTACATTCGTCTAAAGCTTTCTACCGGTAGGGAAAATTTGAACGCAAGATCGACTTCTGACGATTTCCGGAATGTGAAGAAATACGTGGCTCAAATCTTTTGTATAGTGGTCATTTGGAGTGCTCAACACGAATCCGATGTCACTTTATCTATTTTCGATAGTTGCCGGTGGATTACGGTGGGTATGCGGTAGTTTGGTCAAGGTCTAATGCTTGGTTCAAAATTTTTATGTGGGGGTTATATGTAGGGTGCTGAATACGAATCCGATGTCCAATTGTCGATTTTCAAATTACTAAGGTAGGTTTTGTCCCCTTAATAGCATGGTGCTTACCCTAACCTACAGTAAACCATAGAATTTTGACAAACGGACTCCGGATTCGTATTAAGCACTGTACTTCGAACCGAATTATATTATTTGAGAAATATTCTAATGGTTTTTCGCATTTCGAATCATTCAAAATTCGAAAAATTTGGTTTTCGTATAATATTTCAAATTCGAATACTTGGTAAAAAGCGGTTTTGAATAATATTCAAAATTCGAATGTTTCAAAAACATACATTCGAATAGTATTCGAAATTCGAATATTTTTAAAACAGACTTTCGAATAATATTCGAAATTCGAATGTTTTGAAGAGCATTTTTGGGTTTTTTAAATTCGAATAGTCGAAATGCACAAGCATCATTTCACTAAAAGTCCTTGCTTTCTGATCAATCTTTTAAAGCACACTGTTAAAGCACCACCTTTACCTCTTCACCGCACGCCCGATTTGGGGTTCTCACACGCTTAGATCGTGTGAAATATTACGTTACCGTACAAGGTGCTCCATCGGTGGGATAGGCTGGCTTGAACGGCCAGCCAACGCAAACCGTTTTCTCTCGTTTTCGCATTTATTGTGTAGCTGTCATGCAGATATGGACAGTACTAGGGTTTTAGCTTCCGGAACCCTCCCGCTCCAGAGAAACAGTTACGTGAAATACGGACGGGAGCGGCTCATTCCGGCTCATTTTCTAGTATTCCAAAGCGCTGGCTTCATTACAGCTCAAAAACGTCATTTTACGCGGCGGCAAAACGACAAAAGTGTGGAAGAGTGTCAAGCTCGCGTGTTCAGCCCTGCTCACCACCTGAAGTCGTGCGAGCTTGGCCGCAGCCAATTTGCCTAGGCCTCGCCGTGGCGTAGTAGTAGGTCTTGAGATCGGCGCTAGGGTCTCGGCGCTTGGGTGCGACAAGGCACTTCCCCAGGAAGGGATAGTGGTGGTCAAGTCTCGCCTAAAGCCAAGCGTCTGGTGCTAGACGCGCTTGTGGAGACTATGAATACTCCAGTGGCGACGCTATGGCGGAGCGGGAAAAAGTGGGCCCTGACTTTGCCGAGCAAGCAAAATCTGTTTATGCGATCACTATCATGGTAGCAGAAGACAGCACTGAAATTGGTAATTATTAACAAAAATGAAATTGAAGACGAGTTAATAATGCAAATCAGGCGTCAGACTATTAATACATCAACGCCACGCCCGCGCGTGCCGTATGAATAGCGTCTAACATTGTGGTAGACTCTCTTAACCAGCTCCGACACAACCCAACCCCAGGGACAGATTCTGCAGCCATCCTGAGGCCGGATTCATCAATCTTACCGCGGTTAGTGAGTTACCGCGGTTAGCGAAACCGGAGCTTAACCACCTAGTTTGGCCGCGGTTGAGCTTAACTGCGATTCACCAAACGAGATTTAAGATAAGGCATACTGTTATCAACCAGAATCTGTTGATATCAATCGGAGATAGATATGTAAGTATCTTACTGCAAAATGAGAGTGAGCGGTCGAATTTGAACGTGTTGCATGCATGTTTGTAATTATAAAGCTATGTTCATGTTTGAAATCGCACTTTGGACGATCCTCGGCCCGATCAGGCAGGCAAGAAACTGTTTGAGTTCGCACGGTTTTACGCGGAGTCATATCATTCGCATTCAGGGTCAAAGTTTTTAGCGGAATGGGCTTTGCTCAAAATGATCCTGAGTCTAGTTGCTTAGCACAAAGTGTTGTGATTTTGCACCGTACAGATATAGGCAACAGATTTGCCTATTTTATACTTCGTCGCTAGGGTCACCTAGAAAGAAAGAAAAAGGTTTCTTCAGAGGCAGCGTTCACGATAATCTTGAATTCTGAGATAATTCGCTATATTGATTAAGTGGCCCCGGGTAGAACTGAAATGACGTAGAAAATGAGAAAAACGCACCAGAAGTACACAAAATCCTTAAGTATCACCCGCCTCTTAAGTATCACAGGAAGCGTTTGTTGTGACAATGAAATCATTTGTGGACCCGTTCTTTGCAATTCTCTACTCCCTATTGCTCAGTTCTTACCTTAGAGCCCTAACTAATCCTGATTTGCATAAAATACTCTTCTATTTTCGATTGACCCAATTTTGCACCGGTGACAACCACCATGAACATGTTCGTCCAACCGGACAAGTATACCCTGTCCCAAACGAGATGGCAAGCCTAGAGTCCAAAGAAGCAGCGCGCCGCCCTCTGCGTCTCTGACATTTTCGTATTTTAGCACGTTTTTTAACTTTCTCACTTCATTTTCTTACATACTCCATTGCTCTTTTGCGTTCTTTTCTCTCGAAATGCTCGTGTTATTCACTCTCGATACATATTTTGTTCTTCACGTGGCAGGGAAAGTTTTTCAAGATATGGATAACAGGTCGGAGCGCATAGAGTCGTCTAAGCCGTTGATTTCACCGTAAACTATAAACAGCCGAGCTGTTTTAACTTTTCTGAAGCCACTATTTCCCTTTAAAGCTTGGTTGCAGCCTCTATAGTGTCTCAGGCAACTTTAACATCGATCGAGATGCTTCAGGTCGCTGATGATGTCAGAGACGCAGAGGACGGCGCGCTGCTTCTTTGGACTCTAGGCTTGCCATCTCGTTTGGGACAGGGTATAGTCCATGCTATAAAGTAGTGTCACTGAAATACGACATTTTAATGCGTTTTTGGCCGTTTCGTCGTAATTTTGGTAACGCTTGGAGGCCAACGCATCGTTTTGTGTGAAAAACTTGGGGACTAAAATCATCGCGAACACTGCTTTTAATTCAAGCGAAATGTGGTGGCGCCACAGCTCGGGGCTATTCCTACTCTTGAACGCGGCCTTGTAGTTTGAATACTTTCTACGCGAGCCGCGCGTAGAGGGACTAGAGGCGAGTTCTTCACCATAGTATGATGACTCTTAATCATGAGTGATGACAAATCGGTACGAAAACCGGTATGGGCGTTGTCGCTATGGTTGAGCGGAAGTGAGGCACAGGCCTGATGTCAGGCTATTCATACTCCAACGCCCTACGCCTTTTGAAGTATGATTATATTTATATTCCCCAACAGCGAGAGACTTGCGGGCGTGGCGTCGCAGCATGAATGGTCTGACGTCAAGACCTCGCATCACGCGCGAACGCCCGTTCCGCCATGGCGGCGACGGCTGTAGCGACTTTTTTGAAATTTAATTATTAATCAATCCTCAACTTCATTCCGTTTCATAATTATCGATTCCACTACTATCCTCTGCTACCACGAAACTGAACGCGTGTACATATTTTGCTATCACGGCAAAGTTTAGATCCACCTTATTCAACTCAGCTGTAACGTCACAGCTAGAGTATTCATAGTATCTGCAAGCGTGTGGCGCGGTTCAAAGGCATTCATACTCCAACCCACGCCTGCGCGTCACGCGCGTTAGCGTTATGGGACATGAATAGCGCCTAAAGAGTAGCGAATCACGCAAGGTGATTGCTTGGGATTACCCAATGCGTTCAGCCGAGGAGACGTCTCAACGGCCTCGTTCGCGGTTGAACTCTTTTAAGAAACTCAATGCAGGAGATCATAAACTATTTTTGATGTTTCGCTACAGGAACACCTCTCCATAAGGGCATTAATATACTTCAGCGACAGCCGGTTGCCGGCGACGGACACGGCGACGTAGTTGTCGCCGCTGCACAAATTTCCACGTGCTTTTGCGTACCTACATTTCTGCTTACGCAAATCTGCAGATCCACTAACCATTACAGGTGTCATTCGTAATACTTTTTTCTTGAATGAAATTGTATGAGCGACACTTTTTTTGATTTGAAAATTTCACTATGATATGTATGATGTGGACAGGCTATAAAACGGCTAAACTCACATGGTTCTTACGCGTGCTGGTGCGGAGTGGAGGTTAGAGACAGTCAGAGAGAGGAGGGCGGCCGGAGGCTGAGGCGTCGCGAGCTCCGCTCCCGCCTCGAATGATATGTATGTAGAGGGTACGTTTCAGATTGAGAGAAAAAGTTTCCAATTTGGCATGGTATTCCTATTTTATTCTTCATACCACATAGCTCAAAAACGAGCTAGGCAAGACGGAAAATGTGGTCATGTGAATAAAAAATGTGCAAAGTGCAGTGAACGACATGGAAATATGCCTAGCAAGAGACGGAAGCCTTGTCGAAATTGGTAGTCATCTGGGATCTCTAGAATATTTGTTCTGTCCCTGAATATCCGTGGAAGTGCAGCTTGAATCATCTCGTCAACAAGCTCTCTATCTTCATTGGCGGACTAAAAAACGAGAAGTTCAACGCCGAAATTACGGTTAAATACGCCAAGAAGAAATGCTCTTAGGCGTATTCGGACAATGTCAAAAAGGGTTTCGCGCTTTTCAGCATCTCGGGAGCAGCGATTTCATTTTTGGGCGTGTTCAAAAAGTTAGGGGAGGAACACACATGTATGATGACGGGTTCATGTATTCGCAAAAAGTAAAGGAAACATTTTTATCGTACTAATTTTTTTCCATTTCTTTTCAGTCCAAAAGAGGCAAATGACTGGTAAGAATGTCTATTTTTTAAATTTCACTCCTTCGAGAAACAACAAAGAAAATTGATGTAAAATTTACGCTGCTGTGCACGCATAAAGCGCTACTCACTCAAGCACGCCGCGCATTCTCTTGCGCACACTTCTCATAAAGCGCATTTTGCATTTCACGTCGCTGCGCACGCTCTTCGTAAAGCGCTACTCACTCGAGCACGCCGCGCATTCTCTTGCGCACACTTCTCATGAAGCGCATTTTGCATTTCACGTCGCTGCGCACGCTCTTCGTAAAGCGCTACTCACTCTAGCACGCCGCGCATTCTACTGCGCACGCTTCCCCTGAAGCGCAACTTGCATTTCACGTTGCTGCACACGCTCTTCGTAAAGCGCTATTCACTCTAGCCTGCCGCGAATTCTCCTGCACACGCTTCGCACGAAGCGCATTTTGCATTTCACGTCGCTGCGCACGCTCTTCGTAAAGCGCTACTCACTTTAGCATGCCGCGCATTCTCCTGTGCACGCTTCTTATGAAGCGCTACTCACATTCCGTGTCGCTGCCTGCGCTCTTCTAAAATCTCTTTCAAGTGTCCACTATGCTGCGCACGTTCTACGCGGAGCGCTACTCTTAATTCACGAAGCTGCGCCCTCTCTACATGATACGCTACTCATTACCTGCCACGCGGCGTCCAGGTTTCTCATGCGCTACACCCTGTATGAAGCGCTACTCACTTTTCACGACGCGGCACAGATTCCACAGAAAGCACAGATCACTTTCCACATCGCGGCGCACGCTCCACATTAAGTGCAACTGACATTCTACGGCACAGCGCTCCCTGTACATGAAGCGCTACTAGCTTTCTACGACGCGGCGAACGCTCCATAGGAAGGCCAAAAATTAATTCGCCAAGGTTTTATGCAACTGACAGCTTTCCTATGTTATTAAAATCTACGTCACCAAGTAACCTCCAAAAACGACGCACGATTATATTTCTGACCAGCAAAAGGCGTCACAGATCGATGCGTAGAGCTGAGCCAGAATGAGCTATAGGGACCCATTCGCCCGAAAATCAACTTGACTCAGTCAACGTGGGACAATTAGGCTTCGATGGAGCACGATTTCTCTTGATCATGAGTGGTTGGTTAGCTGCTAACCGATGTTCTCACCCACCCCAACATGCGATTAGCGTAACCGTGGCC
This sequence comes from Aplectana chamaeleonis, assembly GCA_029168955.1. Lineage (NCBI taxonomy): Eukaryota > Metazoa > Nematoda > Chromadorea > Rhabditida > Cosmocercidae > Aplectana > Aplectana chamaeleonis. The sequence continues at coordinate 146,163 of JAPDOI010001338.1, forward strand.
TAACCCAGTTCTCGTCCGGTTAATGAGTGTATGAATCGCAGGTAAATGCTCTTGGTCGAACGGTTTAGCTGACTTACCAGAGGAAATGCAATGATGAATCACAACCTAGAATACCCAACAAGACAGAACAAATTTACATTGAAGCTCCCTTCACTTTCAGCGGCTGGTTAACCATTAGCCGGTGCTTTCAACTAACCGCTTCCTTCAACCGGTCAGTAAGCGTGTGAAAAACTGATAACGGTTGCGGTTAGTCGATAACGCTAACTTACCACCGAGAGTGCTTTGATGAATCCGGCCTCTGCTGGTTGAAAATGGTTTGAGATTATTCGTAAGTGTAACCGATGAATATTTCTACAAAGTGATAGTCACAGTAAGTGACAGCTCAAAACTAATTTTCAAAACCGAAGCTATCATTTGTGAATTCGAGAAAAGTTGTCCGAAAAATAGAAAAAATTATTTGAAAATTCGAAAAAAGTTATCCGAAAATTTGAAGATTTTGATTTCCGAATTTACTCGAAAATTTGAAATTCAAAAAATCAGTTTTTCAAATATTTTCTAAATCCGAAATTCGAAAAATACCATTTTCGAGTTTATTCGAAAAATTGAAATTCGAAAAATTTGACTTTCGAATACATTCGAAAATTTGAAATTCTATTAATTTGATTTCCGAATATATTCGAAAATTTGAAATTCGAAAAAAATGATTTTCGAATATATTCGAAAATTCGAAAATTTCTACAGTTTTGCCCAAGTATACTAAGCACCCTAGATTACTTCTAAAAACGAAATTTGAGCCGTATCAGAATTTTTTTTCCAAGAACGCCCTAAGATTTCCATGGGGAGTAGTACCCTTACCTTGTTGCGAGGCCTTGAAAAAAACATCCATAACTTATTTCACAGTGAGTGTAGGCAGCTGCGATCAGCATATTGGGACTTTTCGTCCAAGAATAATTTTAGAACAGTGCATTTCGTTTGGAAATGCCAGTTTCACCAAACGGAAATCCCTTGCTACGGAAAGACCAAAAAAGTCGCCATACAGAGTTTATTAGTTCATTTCTGCCTCGCAAACGATTTGGACAGCAATTCGACTGAATAGAAAAACATCGATGGTTGTTGACTCCGACCTGCACCCCACGCCGCACATAGCAGCACAGCAACATTTGTATCAGAAAACATGACGATGAACTGGCTCAAGGTAAGCATTACTTTCAGGTCACACAGCAGACTGTTCCTTTATTGTTAGGTAATCGTTTCGTATAAAAAGAAGATCAAACTAGACGTTTCCGAAGAGTATTCTTGCTACTGAAGGAGTCTTCGAACGGTAACAGCGGTTTTCGCAAGCAAAATTTCGGAGCTAGAACATGATTGATTCGTGCTTCCCAAGAAGACGGAGTTCCGGGGTCGTGTTTCCTTCCCCGCATGTCGGCTAAGTATTAGATCTTGTTCAGAAGACATCTATCGCCTTTCGCTTTTCCTCGCGCTGCAAGATGATCAAACGCTCGTGCCCCAACAGGAAAATCTGTCCGTCCTAATGAGTCGGTCGACAAAGGTTTCACTTCTGAAACGCTTTTTTAAGCCAGTGACTGGAAGCCAATGACAAAACATTTTTTATCCGTGCGTTTGCGAAATGGCATTGTGGTGTACTAAATGTCGAACGCCTTCAAGGCAAGTGAACCTCGCCAGGCGCTGATATACTGAGCGAGGGCTCAGTTTACATGTGCAATTCTGGTTTTCATGGTCGCTGATTATCGATGATCACATGCATGAGATATACTGATTTTACGGTATTTGAGAAATGTTGATCGCTCAACTACAGGACGCCTGCAGACCGTATGAGATGCATCCGTGTGGATATCATGCGAACCAGACCTACTATGGGGAGTGTTTCTCTGAAGCCAACACACCTGAGTGTGTACGTGAATGTCAGAAAAGCTACAATGTCACTTATGAGGACGACAGACACTTTGGTACGTTCACAATGGCAGTTGGGCGATTTAAACCGTTGGGTAGAATTGAAATCGGTAACGCAGGAAGCATACAAGAAACTTTTATTTGAGGTAGTAGGAATTGAGACACCCCAGGGTCACAGTGAATACCAGTTTTTCAGTTGACGAACTCAAAGATAAGGTCCAGGCGAATTTGATACTCCCATGCTTTAGATTCTGCAGTTCGAGAGAACTAGCTTGACCTCATCTAGCGAAGAGGTGACGGGGCGGCACTCAGTTTTCAGAACAAAAATAAAGGATTGATACATATAAGATCTCTGCTGCAAACTATTTCAATGAAAAGTCGAAGACGACAACGGACTAGAAGAATAATAATTTCGATGAGAGATTTTTGAGTGTCTTCCACAATTAGGATCAATCTGAAACGGAGAAGTTAACTTTTAAACAGTATAGTAACTACACTGCGCGCATGTGCTCAAAATATTGGCTGATAAAATTACTCGTTCTTTCCAACAGACTTTATTGGGGATGTGCAAAGCAAATGAGGGGGGCAAAAGAGAAAAAAACAACAACAAAAGACAAGAAAGACGACGCCGGCATGTGAAAATGGTTCAGACGTCGTTCAATACTATACTGCCTTTATTCGGGAGTGCACAAGCCCCTTCTAACCCGCACTCGCTTCTACAATATTGCACTGCAGCGGCGCTCTCTGTCGTGGCCCTCTCTGATCCAATCTCTCCCAGTACATGTGGCAGACATCGACCTTCGTATGACCACCGTGCGACCTTCTGCATGACAGGCGATCATGTTAAGAACCGGTGAGTTTTTTCCAATTTTTTCACCGCCTTCAGTTGTTTAGCAGTTATTTTAAATGTCATTGTACTGGCTAAAGATTAGGGTTTACTCTAAGCCTTGCACAATCCTCCGCGCTACCAAGAAATTGAGAGAGCGTTTGTTCTCTTTCTTTATCATCAACAAGAACGTAATCCTTTCTAAACATTAATTGTCTGTTTTGTATTGATGACTCATTCATACACTACCTATTACGATGACATTTAAATTAACATCTAAACAACCAAAGACGGAGAAAAATTTGGAAAAAAAACTCACCGGCTCTGAAAATGATCGCCGGCCATGCGGACGATGGTGGCTATACGAAGGTCGATGCCTGCCACATGGGGTGGGAAGAGATTGGATGAGAGAGGGGCACTACAGGCCGAGCCGCCGTGGTGTAATACTTTAGAAGCGAGTGCAGGTGAGAAGGAGGGCTTGCGCACTCCCGAATAAAATCAGTATAATCCAGCGCTCCTCAATAATTTTGAAAGGTTAGCACGCGCCAGTGGGCAGCGCAGAAATGCTAGCTGTGCAACAGGCTGATATCCGCCAGTTCAAAGGCGGCAGCAGCAGTGACTAATCGTAGGCGGATCAACCTGTTGTCAACGTCTCAGTTCACCAAAATGTGCTATTATCCGACACCGTGCGGTTGTTTTCTTACTAAATGCAAAAGTGATTCTCATCGCGTATCCTCTGCAAAAATCGTAATTTTCACGACTCAGGGCGCGAGCGGCGTTCGCGATACTGCTCTCTCCGTCTGCCATGCGCTCTCTCGCTGTGACTAGCCTCCGCTCTGCATCAGCACGCGCAGAACCAGTGAGAGTTTCGCGGTCTTACTGCTTGTGCGGTCGTCATTACGAAAATCGACCGTCTTATTTTAACGTTACAAAATTGTAAAAGTTTTAGGGAAGACTTCGTATGATATTCCGTGGTCAGTCAAGGCTATACAGAGGGATATAATGAAGAATGGACCAGTTGTTGCTGCCTTCATCACTTATGGAGACTTCGAATCCTACAAAAGCGGAATTTATGTGGTAAAATGTTCTCAAGTTTATAAATCACAGATGGAGCGAAAACAAGAATGACAAGTTTATCACAGTTAATAGGGTGAACTCAGTTCAGATCTAGTGCATAACACTAAGATAGACACGAGAGTTACTCTACGATACACTGCTAGCTGGAATACGAGCTTCTGGCTATGTGACTATTCCAGGACTCCTCTCTACTGGCTTTCACGTTCTCGAAGCCAGTGCTGCCCATTCTATCCGTGATGTCGTTCGCTGGTTAATTGTACCGGCAGTCGACTCCAACTGACGAACAGTACTCTTCGCTTATTCATCATGTGGCGAGGCGCACTGCAGACCTGAACTTCGAATGCCCGTATCAACCGACAGAGGCGATGAGACTCGAAATCCTCCGTTAGAGCATCGTGCCGGTGTATCAAATGAAGATCTACTCAGTGAAAAACCCTTTTCTTCGACTATCTCGGGAAACTTTACCTTATCGAATCTCTTTCTCTGAAGAATACCTGACGTTGGTAAACCAATCATTTACCCAAAATCATATCGTTGAAAGCATGTTAGGCCCGCAATTTCTCCTCCATATCATGTTCAAGTCTTCATGCGATCCGTTTACCGAAGTTTTTTTTCCACACAGGAGGACGGTAGAGAGAACTCAATCTTTACAGATGCAAGGAATCTCTATTTGGCGCGCGGTGAGACCGTCTAGGTTTCAGGGGCGGTAGTAATACGGCCTTGAGTGCGAATTAGTGATAATGAACATCTTTCACTGATGTGGAGTAGACAACCATAATAATGAGGAGCCAGCCCTATGTTGAGTGAGGATCTGAAACGCTGGAAACGAAACTTGCCACACACTGTGAGAAGCGAACCAGGCCAACAGTACTGAAACGAGAGCAGCGCGACATTGCACTGCGCCATAGCGCTAGCTGTCCATAGCTAGACCAGGCACGTAGGGTAGTGGTGCAGCGCATTGAGGAAAGCAAAATGCAGCCATCAGGCTCATTGTGCATCACATAATGTGCACAGAAGCACAATACACTCTCAGACATGATTTTTTTCCAATTCTCATCTTTTTCTGTAGAAGAATTCTCTTCTGCGACATTTGTCAAGGGCGAGATCTCAATTCCCTGTAAATGGCGAGATATAAGTTCAGGAACTTTTTTCGAAACCCCTTCAACATTTCAGATTTTTGGAAACCGGACTCAACGCTTCATTTACACCGCTCAGTCAGAGAATGAATATTCCACACAAATTCGAGCATGTATCACCTCTCTCCCTTATTTCGAACAGTTCGAAGTGATGTTCATCGGGCCTATAATGTCGAAGTCTCCTAATCAGTGCTATATTTTGCCGCAGGCGCGTTGTTGAGCACGCCCACGACAATCCGGCCCGAGCAATAACGGAACAGCGTAACTTAAGGTTCGAGAAGCTTTTTCTAAGTCATACGAATTTTCAAAAAAAGAAAAAGAAAAACCAGATCTCGAACAAATGAAAATTGAAAAAAATTCCTTCGAAAGAAATTCGAAGAAACGAAAATCGATAAAAATTTCGTTCGAAGAAAAATCGAAGGAACGAAAATCGAAAAAAAAATTCGTTCAACAAAATTTCGAACGAACGAAACTTGAAAAAAAAACTCGTTCGGCGAAATTTCGAACGAACTAAAACAAACGAAAAAAATTTGGAAAAATATTTGGAAAACTTTTTGAAAATTTGCTTGTGTGAAAGTATAATCTATTATTTTGTAACACTATCGTGTAGGACTCAGAGAGAGCAATCCAGAAATGACTTCAAAATTGAAATCGGACCACTTTGAAGCAAGGCATGGCGATGCGGCTATTTGTGAGCTCAAAAAACGCCGCAAAACGCATTTTGCAAAAAATTTGCGCGTTACTGTAAGTGAATTTATGCGAACACAACAAATCATGTGCGGAAAATGGTGAAAATTGGTAAGAAGGATAAAGACATGCATAGTATTCCGTAATACACCTTAAAGTTGCTTGCTTTTTTGGACTTTGAAGCCGCGTTCGACTCTCCTCATCGTGATCGATTGCTCAATGCTCTGCGAGCAGATGGAGTCCCGGAAAAGTATGTTCGGTTAATCGAGGACATGAACAAAGGAACAACAGCAGCAGTTCGTACACCTGTCGGATTTACGTCAGCTTTCGAGGTGAAAACAGGAGTAAGGCAAGGAGCCGGTGCAGGACCTTTTCTTTCAACTTCGCCGTTGATGACATCATGCGTAGAGTTGCAGAACAGTTTCCTGCGGATGTGATCCTAACACCATCAGGACGCTCCCTTGTCGACCTGGAGTACGCCGACGACATTGTGTTATTCGCTGAAAACAACGCAAAACTGCAAAGGATTGTGAACCTCGTTTCGGAGTATGCCGCAGCCTATGGACTTCGTCTTCGTCCCGACAAATGCAAGCAGATGTGGGTCTCTCAGAGGCCTTCAACTGGAGTTTGTGTGGACGGACAACGTATCGAACTGGTGGACGATTTCTGTTATTTGGGCTGTTTGCTGAAGAACGATGGTAGTTATGCAGCGGATATTCGACAACGATGTGCGAAAGCTACGTCTGCATTCAATTCTCTAACCAAGTGTTTGTGGTCTACCACCATCGCGAAGGAAGTCAAGTTGCGCGTCTACCTATCCGCTATTCGCCCTATCATGATGTACGGATCGGAGACGTGGGCAGCACCGAAAACGCAGATGGAAAGGTTGGATTGCACGGAGAGGAAGCTTTTAGGCGTTTGCTTGGATATTTCTGGCCGCGTGTATGCCATAACGAAGACCTTTACAAGGAAATCGACGCAGTACATCAACGCTTGACACGAGGGAGGTGCCAGCATCTCCTAACGCCATCTCAAGCAGCAATGGAAAGTCGACTTCGACTGCTCGGGCATATACTAAGAAGAACGCCGGATCGTCTCGTACAACACGCTTTAAAAATGCTTCCAAATCCTGTCTGGAAACGGCCACCTGGGCGTAGGCGAAAGTTCTGGACGGATGTGGTAAAAGAGGATTTAAAGTCACTCGGCATCGAAAGACAGTTCAGGCGCGATGTTTCGTTTCGCAGGAAATGGAATAGTGACAGCTGGATGGAATGTGTTCAAATTGTGGCTGAAGACCGTGAAAAATGGACACGGCTGACTACTAGGACGGCACACCTCGGTGAAGATGCGGAATGACCGCGTCAGGCGAAAGCCAACCGATTAAGTAAGTAAGTAAGTCACACCTTAAAGTCATCAAAGATTTCAAAATTGATCAAAGGGAGGCTTTTCTTGACCTCACGAGCGTCTATTTCAGATGGGGTCACCCTGTTCACTGTGGCGTCTGCGATGATGTTCTCAATTCGGGCCATTCCTTTTGGTGTAGGGCTGTTGACGGCGCTACCCATGCAGGCATCACTCCGTGGACCTTGGATTTTGCGACCACGCTGTGTGAGCGACTCACCCCGTCCGGGATGCTTCCCGGCATGGTCGCCGAATCGTTTCAACGGGGGTCCTAAATGTACTCGAGAGGACATTTAGCGAAGATCGATTTGAAAGCGCTGCGCCCTCTCTTTCGCCGCACTGTCTCGTGCGCTCTCACCACCACACAATCAGCGACAGCCATCTGTCGCTGATGTTGACATTCAGCGACACCTTCAAATTTGAGATAAAGGTGAATCTGATTTGGAGCTGACTTGCTCATTAAGAGTCAAGACTTCACCTAGAGCATCCTTATGCATTAAACAAAGTTTTTAAGCTGTTACACAGATGTCGCTAAGATGCAACTCAAATCAACGATTCAAGTTGCATATTAAGCCAGATTACTACCGCCTCTGATAGATGATAGAGTTCCTTGGCAACGTCCTACCATTTCACTTTTCTTCAAAAAACAAAAGGACTCGATTGAATCTCTCTGAGTCTCTCTTTCGAATGAGATTGCGTTCATGTTTTAGACACTTTTGGTGATTAAGCCAAACACGTGGTTTCCCAATAGGAAACAAAGGAGGATTAAAACGGCCACAATTGTGGACCCTACATCGAATTTCTTTGTGCCTGAAACTTGCTCAACTTGCCATAACGAAGGGTATTGGTCGACTAATATGAGAGTTTACTTGGCGAATCTCTGAAGTGTGCGATTTTTTGAATCCGACCATGGCATGAAATCCATTTTTCACAAACATGCTTGTAGATGCTGTTTTTAAAGGCACCATACACGCTCCTAAACGTATTTGAGATAACTACGGAAATAGAATAATTTGGCTCAGATTACTATGCCTACGCATTTTGAAACACCCAAACGACCCACATTGCCTGCTACACGCGTAAGAAGTTGGCCCTGCCCTGTTTTTTTTCACCCCTGTATCAGCCGTCCTCCTCCAAACCAGGGATGCTGGGCCAATCTCACCGTCGTCAATATTTTGTATTTATTGTACCACCCACAAACGTTGCCGATGGTGGGAATGGCCCAGCACCCCTGTTCTGAAGGAAGACGGCAAATACAGGTGCGGGGAATACAGGGCGGGGCCAACTTCTTACTCATTTAGCGGCATTAAGGATCTTTTTTAACTCTTCAAAATGCGTTTGCGTTGCAATCTGAGCCACACCATTCTATTTCCGAAGTTATCTCAAAACCGTTTACGACTCTGTATGCTGCCCTTAAAGGCAGCATACACGCTCAAAAATGATATCAATTTTCGGAATCAATCGAAGGTCTGAATCTGTTGATATTCAGTGATAACGAAAAAACCGGAAAAAGTCGACTGAAATGAAGATATAACGGTTCGTTCTATATTGGTCTGAAAGTGGACGAGTTGTACCGCATTGGCTGACATAGCGGAGCTAGCGACATATTCGTTGGGATAACGACGCTAATGTGCTCGTACGGCCCTTTCTGGAACGCTTACGACGTTGGAAGCGTAAAAAATGAGCCAAAATGACCGTAATCGAGCATTAAACATTTGTATTGAGTGGCGGAGCCCGTATCGATGGGCGGGGAAAGGATGATTGTGTGACTCAATTATGCTCAATTACGGAAATTTACAACTCGTTTTCAACTCTTCCAACTTCGTGAGGGCTCTTCTAGGGCCCGTAAGACCCACTAATGTAGTTATCTCAACAACATTTGCGAGCGTGTATGCTATGCTTTATTTAATACTCTGCACTTATATGTCTCCTAGTCAAGAATTTCAGCTCATGCACATCCTAAGAACCGAATTGTCACACTTTCATTTTTTTGACTTTGCTGGCACGTTTCACCGCTTTTTTCCAACGGCCCTTACAGTAGAGTAGCCTAAACATATCTCTTCGCCTCATCACAGATACGATTTTTCGTGTAGATTACAACACTGACTTCCAGAAACCAATAGCACCTGGTTTTATTACAAATACTTGAGCACATCGCTGGCGGACGGTCAGGTGGTCATGCTGTGAAGATTGTTGGATGGGGGAAGGAGAATGGAGTGCCGTACTGGACAATAGCCAACTCATGGAACACTGACTGGGGAGAGAATGGTAATTGTTGCTATCAAATAATGCTTCACGCATTTAAATGCTTCACACATCAGTTTTTTTGTAGACGTGTTCATGTTCATGTTTATTACATAAGGTGTACTCAAGAGAGGATGAGAATATGAGTGTTAGGCCCGAGAGGGATCAGAGAGACGGAAAAATAATCAACTAAAAGCATCAAGCAAAACTAGTGTATCTCAAACAAACACGATAAAAGAACCGCAACAATGAATTTGAAGGTTAGGGAAAACCTATCTGGTTGACACAAATCTGTTTGTAACTCTTAAAAAAACTAGGAAGCCTGCCGGTAATTTCAAGACCCTTACTAAGCTTGACGTCTGCGGAACAGGCTCGACGTACGAACGAGTTAGTTCTCAGGCCCCCGTCATAGTCGGCCGAAAGCCGGACTGCGCCGTCCTTTCTCTGTATTGCACACGTATCGACCGGGTTGGACGCGGACGGGACAGGACGGACTTGGCGGGTGCACTCCGGACTCATCGGGGGTATTTATCCATCTGAGTGCGCAACGCGTTGCATACGTATCGACCGGGGTGGCTGCAGCTGATCGGCCGACTATGACGGGGCCTCACAGAAGACTTAGCCCGTGGCATCTGCATTTTTAACGAGGAATTCGAGTTATTGATTCCTTAAAGGCAGTGCGCACAATGCATACCGTCGAAGGATTACCACCGAAAATCCAAAAATCCAGGGCCGATTGCGACGACAATGTCGAAAGAAAGGTTAAGAAGGAGCCCTAAGTGACTAGATATCCTCTGGTTCCAAGTCAAATTTACTCTGTTCCCACGCGCGCTTTCGCGGAGCGAGGGTAGAGATAGCGAGAAAGTGTGGGAAGAAGGAGACGCAGCCAACGTAAGCCGACGCACGCGATGAACGGAAATAAATTACACTCGGGAACAGAGAATATGTTCCAAACTTCAATGTAGGGAGTGACCCCCGCATATTCCTCGTAACGGTCATTGATCAAAGCAATCAGCTGAATGTTCACCACAGGGAAAATATCAATACCCAAATGAGGTGAACCTGCTCTAGCCGTGTATTATGGGGGTGCATAGCCATACTTAATCGATCATCGGTTGTTTTCTGAAGTCGACTTTTACTTGTTGCTTTGATTGGTGACTGCTGAGGGGATTAAGGGGGGGGCGTGCGCTCTACTAGGGATACTTCGGGCGATTTGTTTGCTGTTTCTTCGACACTGTTGATACGGAATGTTGATCGAATTCAGAGAGCAGGAGGGCGTGAGGAGCAGTTCGTCTGGCTCACGTCACGCGAACGAAAACCGCTGCGTTCACGTCGTCCTTGGGACGCGTTAACCGAGCACTAACTAGTTTTTTCTGGGGAACCACGCTTAACACGCTGCAACGACGGTGTGAACGCAGCGGTTTCCCGTCGTGCGCGTCACCTGTACCAGCCGAACTGCTCCTTTTGGCCATTGCTATACTCTGCACAGCGACAGCGACCGCCTCCCGCTCTTTAAAGGCAGCATACACCCTCAAAAATGCTATCTGTGTTATGGTCTGAGTAGAAGGCTTGGAGCTGCTAGTATTGAGATTTGACATGAAAACCCAAAAAAAAAATCGATGGAAATGAAGTGACAACGGGTTCTTTTTTCAATTTGGTTGAAAACGGACCACGCGCTCGAAAAGGCACACGAGCGCAAACATGATTAGACTATCGATGTTACTCAACTCGCATGACCGGGTTCTCAACGCTTACGCCGATTGAAGTTTTAGAAACGAGCCAAAATGAAATTTTTGTCGGGCAAATTTGAGCAGCGAGGTGTGGAGCCCCCTCCACTTTGCCTGTGGAAATCCATCTTCTCACACACCTTTATTGCTCGAAAACGGTTTGACGCTTCCAACGATGTAGGATTTAGTACTGGTTGTCTGAGTTAATTAACGTCGTTATCTCAACTAATTTTGAGAGCGTGTATGCTACCTTTAAATCTGTCGCAGTGCGCTGCACAGCGACAGTGATAGCGGCAAAGACAAGAATCGGCACATTTACAGTATGTCAGCCATCCACGACACGTCGCTGCGACGGACACGCGACAACCGCTCCTACGACGGCCAGTGCTGTTGCTCCGATGCTGGTCCCGCCACGATTTGTTGCTAAATGTCATGACTTTCGCTCATTATAGCGAAAAAGTATACCGTTGACCTTCTCCCTCCCGCGCTGTGAATTTGAGCAACATCCCCGTTCATACAATGGTCCTATGATCTTTCGATTTCCGATGAAATCTTGGTGACGGTTTCCATAGTAGACCATGTCTTTGAGAGGGAATTGAAAGCCATCAGACATAGATTGCCTAGCAATAATTTAGGCCGCTATCGGAGTTGATTGACCCGACGTATCCAGCTCGGTCGATAGACACAGAAAGCATTGGAAATGGGAAGCCAAAATCACCCGGTGTATCACGACTACACCACACAACACCCGCCCGGTCGATAAGTATGAATATAATGGTGGGGTGAGGTTGAGAAAATCACCCGGTTTGGCCGACGTGGTTGATATCCATGCAATATGTGGATGGCGGAGCTCCACATCACTTCCAGTGGGCTCTAGTCGGATACACCGGGTAATTTTCTCAACCTCACCCCATCATTTTATTCATACGTATCGACCGAGTCTGTGTTGGTGGGTGTTGGGGGGTGTCGGCGGGTGTCGGTGGGTTACAGATGAAAACAGCACCGATTCCGACAGGGGCGTTAAGAGCGTCAAAGCGTCAGTAGCTCGTCAGCAGGCACCGCGCGTCCAGGTCTTTCGCATGACTGCCCAGGTAAGTGGTCGGACGGAAGAATAGAGATAAAGGGCCATTTCATAAAGCACGGACTATTGTGACTATTCTTTGATTGTCTCTATCTGTTAGTCGACTGTCATTACCTCCTTGTGTCGTGGCTTAGCCGAAAAGAACGTGTGCTGGTGCGCTCTGCAGGAAAAATTCCTCTCTATCAGTTCCGTTTCAAAGGAGGTTAGACATCGTCATAACTCTTTTTTCTTTCAGGCTATTTTCGAATGGTTCGTGGATTGAATGACTGCGGTATTGAAGAAAACGTGGTAGCTGGCCTTGTTTGAGCAGAATTCATGAGCTTGCTATTATTGGATTTTTGAGCCTTCTTCAAAAGTAGTCGCTCTAACTAGTCGGAGCGCTACCAACTGCGAGAAAAACTGCTATACTAAGACAACATCCATGAACTGTAAAGGACCGCGCTCTTTGTTTGCGAACACTGAGCGATTGGGGCAGTCTGTAGGCGACCGGAACGACCATAGTGATCCCTTGTCGCGTCGCTGTCTCCTAGTTACGATGGACGCAATTTGCTCTATCGAAGATACATACTATTAGGGTGAGTCATAAGTTCTTGGAATTTTTTATTTTTATTTTTTTTCTTAAACACATGGTAACAAATTTATTCAAAGTAAGAGCCATCACAGCGAACAACTTTCTGCCAACGACGAGCGAGACTTCGAATACCGTAGTCGTAGAATGAGCGCTGCTTCGATGCAAAAAACTCGGTCCTCAAGTGCTCTTCGGTCTTAAGCTGCTTTCCCCTCAACCAGTGTTCGAGGCTTCTGAATAAATAGTAGTCCGATGGAGCAATATCTGGACTGTAGGCTAGATGAGGGAGAGTTTCCAACTGCAGCTCCTTCAATTTTTCTTGAGTTTTTTTCGCTATGTGTGGGCGGCAGTTGTCCCAGAGCAGTAGGATCTGGTCACGTTTTCGTCCATTTTTCTCCGCGTTGGTGACCATTCCCTCTAGTTCTTGGCACACGTAGTCAGCATCTATAGTCTTTCCTGGCGGAAGTAATTTCCAGAACACAACTCCATCAGTGGACCAAAAAACGGTCAGTAGACTCTTTTTTCCGTAGATATCCCGACGTTGCACAGGATCTGGCGACTCAAAGGGCTTAACCCATTGCACAGACAGGTCAGGATTGTTATAGTAGCACCACTTCTCATCACATGTAACGCGCCCAAAAAAACTTCCTTTGTGGTGCCGTTTTAGTAGTTCTTGACAAATGGCCATCCTGCGATTCCTGTCGGTGTCGGATAAAGTGTGAGGAATCACGGACGGCTTTTTCGGTCTCAGTCCCATATTGTGTATCTGGCGAACTGCGGTCGACTGCGAACTCCCTGTAAGCTGGGCGAGACCTCTGCTGTGAAGGTGCGGGTTTTTCTCCAGCTCATTCGCCGCAAACGTGGGGTCGTGAATTCGTGGCCTTCCACATCTCGGCTTGTCCTTCAGAGAGCAGCTGCTGGAGCGAAACTTTTGATACCAGTTGTACACAGTACTGGCAGCAATTCGATACCTTCCTTCGTTGGCCCTTATTTCCTTAACATTTTGAGCAGCTGTGAAACCTCTTTCGAAGTAGTGAAGAATCAGTACGCGAGCGTGCTCTTTTTCGGACATTTTACTGAGCCACGAATGGCGTTTCGAGGGCTGGCAGGTATTGATTAACGATGTTTGATCTACCTAGCAAACAACCGCGCACGAGTGGCATTTGATCTATTCGCGCGCGAATTAATATGAATTTTTGAAAAATTCCAAGAACTTATGACTCACCCTAATAGCATTTCATCGAATGCAATACACCTACTCAGTAACGCGTAAGATTTGAAAATGTCTACCGTTGCTCTCACCGAGCGATTTTCTATCGCTTCCAGATTGTTATTCGCTTCGACATGAAGTCAAAGTGGGACAGGGGCTCTCTACACACCGAGGGAGGAGTAGTCCCGTCTTTTGCGGCTATAATTCCACTCAGGATCACTTCGCTAGCATTGAGTGGCGTGACGTTTCAAACTGCAAAAACGGGGCAACTCCTCCCTCGGTGTGTAGGCATTGTCCCAGTCAAAGTGACCATTTGAAAAAGGCTCTTTTAAACAGCATTGGTGTTTTGAAGATAAATGTTTTGATTTAGCTCATTTATACACTCCTTTTCTTACGTATGATATGTGCTCCTTACTGAAATAGAAAGCCGCAACGCTTTCACCCGAAAACGTGAATAGGTACGGTGCCTCGTACACAGGCAGTAGCGACCATTTATCCCCACCAAACAGGATAAAACTCGTAGAACATTTCCACTGGCAACACAATGTGATGAAACACGGATGGATGAGCAGTGGCTGCTGCCTGTTTAGGATTTCTCAATAGGTACAGGCTATCGATCGAGCGAGCGTCGCAGCTCCGTAGTGGTATAGTACGAAATTACAAAGACAATAAAGAAGAACACAATTGTGTGGAATGCCGAAGTCACGCTTGGGCGTAGCCTTCATACGTCTTCTCTATCGTATGGCTTTCAGAAGACAATATTCAAGGGAATTTACCAAAGATGAATTCCATAATGGAGCCATCCAAGTCTGGCTCTCATACCTGAGATTTGTTTTCGCTACATAAATGAGACAGATCTCGCCAGACACACTGCAGGCAAGTGTACCTTGCTTTAGCTCGTCGTAAGCTCATACCAAGCGGCGCGCAGTTCACCTGAAATGTTATCATTCCTCCTTTGCTTGTTTCCACCTATTTCTCAATTTCTCTTTCTTTAGATTCTTACTCAATTTACGAGTTTTATTGAGTGGCAATAACATACTATGCACGTCTTTGGGTACAGACGGTGCCTAATTTCAATTCGAAATGCTGCAGTCTCCCTAAACTCTTTTCCGGTATGCAGCACTCGGTTCGCCGTAAACAACAAAAGAGCTTAAGCCAGGCCCATGTCCCGGTAAAGATTAGTTAGAGGTTAATGACCAGCAATATAGTAAAAAAATAAATCGAAACAGAAGAAAACCACGCGAATCCTCTTCTGTCTGAGACTTCTGGTATTCCTGTAGCAATCAAATTTTGTCACGAAGCAGAACTCTCATAACAACAAACAGTATTAAAACTTACAAGTGAGCCTTGCCACCTTCTTATGGCGATTTGGAAAACCGTGTTGTCTGTGACAGTACATAAATGACCCGTGCTAGAAATCGGCTAAATGGCTGCGGGGATTCCAAAAATAGCATTTTCATTGCTTCAAAAAGGTAAGGGTACCTACCATCAGGGACTTTTTGGGGCGTTCAGAAAAAAATTTTCAGATTCGGCTCAAAACCTTGAACTGGTGATTGTTTAGGGAGCTGAACCCGAATATGGGGTCTATTCCTCGCCAGACTTAAGGTTACGGTAGGTTGCGGTAGGCATAATCCATTTTAACTGGCGTTGCTCACCTCAAATTCAGAAATTCGAAAAATGGACTTCAAATTCGTGTTCAACGTCCCAAATAAAACTCACCGTGAAATTTTAAGTCAAATCTGATACTTTCAACGAGCTATCGTTTATCCACCGTAACCTACCGTAATTCATCGAAAATCGATAAACGGGTTGCAGATTCGTGTTAGGCATCCCGAATAATCTCCTCGTACAAGTTCTGAGGCGATTTGATCGTAGAATTCTCGAAATCGTCAAAATGCGCGTTTGGTGAGCGAGATTTCCCCTTTCGAAGCTTGGAACCAAATCAGATGGAGTTTTTAATATTGACAAATGTGCTTCAGATTCGTGATCAGCACCCAAAACAACCTCTAGGAACAACTTTCGTACTCAATCCGAGACATTTTTTTTGAGCGCCCTAAAATTCGTCATTCGCTTACCCCTTTTCTCTTGACAGAGCTATGAAAATGCCCACTTTTGAAAATCTCCTGTGAATCTCTGAGGCTTTTAGCCGATTCTGTATATAGAATATTGGAGTACTGTCTTTCCCACAGAACATATTAAAGTTGCACCTCGAAACTCCATTTTATGTGTGCAACCCTTCCTTGTTAGTTGCAAACATACAAAAGCATGAGAACTCAGAAGTTTCGAATCAAGTTACTTGCAAGACATCCGCGCAAAATCAAGTAACGTGTGGCTTACCCGAGTTTTCTTAGTTACTTACGAGGTTGGGACTCGCAAGTAACTCACACGGGCATAACCATGTTATGTACTTGTGACTTCTGAATCTCGCAAGTAACTTACATTGGCTCATCAATCCTCGCAAGTAGATGGCCACGTCGTAACTTGCTTAACACGTGCACAGCCGGTATATAAGGAGTCTCATCTCACCCATCCGGCACTCTGATGCCGGCCCTGGAGGGCGACTTCCAGTCGCTTTCCGGAGACCGCTGGAGGGATAGAGGTCTTCTCGGCTGGGGAGGGGGGGGGAGGGGCGGTTTCCGCTGCTGTCTTCGGGGAGGGTGGCTCCTCACCGCGGACCTTGGCTAAGATTACGCCCTTATAGTGGACCAAGGCGGGGCTGTCTCTGCCGTGTACCGCGACAATCACGCACCCGGGGTGCCGTACCGGTGTCACCTGCATCTTAGGAGTAAGTTAAATGTTACTTCTGTGTGAGTTACCTGTATACTAGATGCAAGTTACTTGTAACATGAAGCTAGATGAAGACTTCACGTAACTTACTCAAAAGTAACATTTAACTTGATTCAAAACTGGAGAGAAATACAATTGAGAATTAAAGAACACGGCTCCATGCGTTCTATCCCGGCTGGCCGGAGCCTGAGCGGGACGCAAGAGTCGTTAACGAGGTGCTAACGATGGTGAGTTGTCGCGCTGGCTAATTGCCTCTCTTTACTCATAGCATAAATCTGCCAGGAAGACACCAAATGCTATGCACTGAAGATATTGAAGAAATTATAGCCTTGTGTTATGTCAAATAGGGGCATTTATGATCACCATTGTTTAACATTCATTATGTTGCAATGGTGGGAAATATAGGTTGGTTTTTTCTTTCAAATTTTCGAATAATTTTATGAACTCGAGGATAGTGTAATGAATAAATGTAGTGAGGAATTGGGACCTAATCGAGTATAAATTCAAATGATTTCATTATTGGGGTTCTCTTTTCGAACCGAAGAACTATTCGGAAAATTCATTCATGAGAGTCAGACATCAAAGTTTGAGACTGACCCCGAACAACACAGATGTGCACAAGATCGTTAACATGAAGGTCTTATTTGTTAGAGCACGTGCTGTAACGAGGAACAAAATAGGAGCACGTGCTTCCCTAGCA
Source organism: Aplectana chamaeleonis (assembly GCA_029168955.1). NCBI lineage: Eukaryota > Metazoa > Nematoda > Chromadorea > Rhabditida > Cosmocercidae > Aplectana > Aplectana chamaeleonis. The sequence goes on from JAPDOI010001338.1 coordinate 163,518, forward strand.
GCACGTTCCCTGACTATGCTCAAAACCGCCTTGTCTTCGAGTTCAATGCGACTCGCATTGAATGCGGCGATTGTCTGAGTAGTTAACCTTCGTCACCGGTCATTTCAAAATCGAAATATAGAATCGCAGAATCGGAACATTCCGAAGACGATGAGGCCAAGATATCGAGAGCGGCGAAAGGAGGTAGAAAAAGATGAATAATTCTGCCCGCAAACTGAGTCAAGGAATTCCAACATATCCTAGAATGAAACTATATCTAATCAGGATGTCTCGTCTCGTTTTGGGTAAATCTATGTAGCTTATCCGATAATATTTATAGTAAAATTAATAATAATAATAGTAATAATAACAATAGTGGTGAGAAAAAGCTGTGTGCAAATTTCTACAGAGTCCAATAACCAAAAAGTCTAGCCATTTAGTGTTCCGAAATTCTATACATGGAGGAATGCCACCCGTTGGATAGTGATGGCACTGCGATTTGCAAACGTGGCTTGCCAACGTCCACCACCTTACAGGCTATAAAACGTCGACATTCACTTGGTTCCTGCGCGTGCTGTTGGGGAGCGGAAGGTAGAGACAGTGAGAGAGCGCGGGGCAGATGGAGGCCGAGGCGGCGCGCGCGCCGCCTCGCGCCTCGAGTGATGTGAATTTGGACGTTTTATAGAGGGTACCTAGTTTAAACTCCTGTACATCAGTGGAATTGGGGAGTGAAACTGTGAAAATTTGTGGAGGAACCTATAAGTAATTCGGCTTATTTTTGCGAAGTTGGAATTTTGATTTTATGGGGGGCCGTACGTCTTATATGTAGTAGCTTGTCGACATGAAGTACAACGCATTCCCGCCTACGAGCTTATAAAAACAGTTGAGTGGACTTGGAACTGGCTCTTTTTAGATTGTAAACAGTTGCGATTTCGTTTTTAATTCGCAGAGACCACTTTTCTACAAATACGTTTTTGTATCTTTTTTCCAATAAATTTTTTTCCTACCCAAAAATTTTACGATCCCCCTTCCAACTTTTCGTTTCCCCTCGAAAAATTTTGTGACCTCCCCACCACTGGTTGGCCAGCTTGCACGCCTGGTGGACGCTGATGTTTTCATCAGTGGATAGCATTTTGTGTCTCACTGGCAGATTAGTACGGCGAGTAAAGAGATGCAATTAGACAGCACGACGACTCGCCATCGTGAGCACCTCGTTAACGACTCTCGCGCCTCGTCCAGGCTCCGAACAGCCGGGACAGAACGCCCGCCACCCAAGGAAAACCGACTTTTACATCTGACTTGGAGCGTGACGAGGCTTGTAATCAAGTCCCGCTAGCGTGCGTCAGCGACTTGAACAAACTAAGTTTATCTAGAGATTAAGAGTATAAATACTATATAAATTTTCTCTGTTCCTTCGCGCGTGTGTGCGGAGCGAGGGGAGAGACAGCGAGAAACTGAGGAGGAGACGCAGCATACGCGCGCGCACGACGTCAGCGGCGGTACCCTCTATAAAACGTCGTAATTCACATCATTCGAAGCGCTAGCGGCGTGCGCGACGTCTCGGCCTCCGTCTGCCCTACGCCCTCTCATTGTCTCCAACCTCCGCTCCACACCATCACGCGTAGGAACCAAGTGAAGTTTGCCGTTTTGTGGCCTGTAAATTTCACTCCGGAATAGAGGATACTGTCGTTAAGGGAGCGTAATTCTGGTCCGCCTAGCTGTTGCATCACGCAACATTGTGGGAATCGGGCTAGGAGCACGTGTTCCCCGCGCGACTGGCCTTGGTATCAGCACGATAATCATTATTATGCGTGATGCAACAGCAGTTGTCCGCAATTACGCCCCGAAGCTACGCTCCAAAAACGACAGCAGTTGAGAATAAAACCCTCAAAGGCAGGGTTCACAGAAATCATCAGAACCGACATTATCTGCTATATCTATTGCTTGGCCCTCAGGTAGAGCCAAATGAGTAAAAAATTTGAGAGAACGCACCAGAAATACACGAATTCTTGTACTCCAACTTCGCTCCCGAACCCTCACAGGGGCTTTATGTTGTGACAATGGAATCATTTATAGCGCCTTCAACTAGGAAGCCGCACAGCGCACCCGAGTGCAAAATGATTTTATCAACAGCCATCTTCTCTTCTCTTTCTCGCACGCAGGTTTCTTCAGCCAAACACCGTCGCGGCTTCCTACTTAAAGGCAGTGTTCACGATAGAAATCGTTTTTCTGTTTTCCGCCTATCTTGAAAACGGCCCCATGCTGATTCCAATGATATCTCTTAAATCGCACAAGACCTTCAGGGAACGGAGTTATGGTCCCTCAAATATTGAGCTAAGGAAACTTGGTGGACGAGTTGTCCGAGGCTTGTAACCTCCGTCTTTCGCAGCCGATGTATGCGAGCTGACCTGAGTAGAGAGAGAAGTTGAGAATGAAGGGAAGAACGGGGCTATTGATCGGAAACCATCGCTCATCTCACAATCTCGAACATTCATTTGTTCACGTCGGTGGGCGTGGAAAGTGCATCTGGGGGTGACGAGCTGATGGGTGTCCAACTTTGGGGCCGTAGGGGACCGTTCCGAGCTCATTTTTCTGTTTTTTCAACGTTAGGGTTCCGCTAGGCCCCGCAGCTGCCGATCTCCACCAAAAAAGCCGACATGGTTTTTATGGTGGACACTGCCTTTAACCCATTCACGACCACGCCTAATTTTGGGTGGCTGCACGTTCGGACCGCGTGCAATATTGCGTCACCGTATACAGTGTCCCACCGGTGGGCCAGTTTTGCTCGAATGGCACGCCACCAAAAAATCGATTTTGGTTTTTTGTTTATTCTACGACTGTCGACGTCAAAATCATGATGCCAAAGTTTCAGCTTCCATAACTCTTTCCTTCCAGAGAAATTGCCTCCTGAATTTTCGACTGTGTAGATAAGACCATCCACAAAATCACGAAAGTTCGTTGAATTCTAGCGGTTTGGAACATTAATTATCGTAGATTACCTTGATAGACATTCCTCTGTTCTTCAATTGGCAGGAAATGCTTAGTGAAATGATATTTTTTCAGATTTGCACTAATTTTGCTTTAGCTACTCCCTTGCTCTTGCGGTCTATCGCATTCCGGCGCCAGTTTTTGTAGTAAACATTTTTAGCATTCTTTTGACATCTAGACGTAGAAAATACTCCTCAATTTTAATATTGACTTTCAATGCTGATGGAAATGACTTTTTAGATCTTCGCCATTTTTCTCGGCCACCCTCAACCCTCCGGTTCGGCGCCTTCTAGGAAGAGATTTTTGTGAAAAGCATATGTGTTTTTTGCTTTCAAACGTATAAAATAGTTCTATTGTTACAAATTGACTAGGAATGATTAGTGTAATTACCGTTTTATAAGTTTTCACTCGTTTTCTGCTCAAGCACGTCCCCATTTTTCTCGTCCGCTCCTCTGCAAGGTAGTTTTCACCGATGTTTGAGCCCCGGCCTACGATGGTACACCAACCGTAACCAAGCAGGACTTTCAAAAAAGGCCCTAATGATCTCAACATTAGTGACCTTTGCATAAAATAAATGAGGTGAACAAAATACGGGCGAAAGAAAAGCCGATTCTCTACGCCGGAATGGTGCGCAGTATCAGTAATCATACTTCTATGATATTTATAAATAGTGCTATACGGTCTTACCACTCTAAGAAGTAAGGATTGTTTCCCCGAGTAATGGAAAAAGATAAAATTCTTCATTAAGTTCTTGTAAAAATGCGATCTGTACTCATAATGGCGGTTTTCGACCTTGCTGCATTCGAAGGGTCAGATATATTGTAGTGGTGAAGCTGCCAGCGGACCACGAAATTTGTAGTCGACTATAGAATAGGTAAATACATTGACCATAAATAGGTTTAAAAATTCCTTCACGTAGTGGAGAAAACGATTTTCGAAAAGAGTGTCCCACCGGTGGGACACGCGGTCCGAAGTGGTAGTCAACGCGTGTCCCACCGGTGGGACACGCGGTCGTGAATGGGTTAAATGACACGGACAATGATTGAAGGACACGATCATTAATACATGTAGACAAATATTAGCACGAAACGACGGCGGCGCGAGCAGGAGATTTGGTTGCGCGGTATAAATTAATTGATAGAGCATAGATAAAAAATGTTCTGTAGAGCCTCTCCATCGAATAACGTGAAATCGTTCTTGTATCGGGAACAGGGATGTGCGGCCAACGATTTTGGGATTGCGGCAAACGGCAATAGGCAAGAAAATCCGAAAAACGGGCGGCAAACGGCAAACGGCAATCCGCAAATGGCAAAAAACCTCATCCCTTAAATTAACCGAAAAGTTATTCACATGTGCCACGCGTAGTTCCATTTCGAGGCATTAGATGAACAAAAACAAGACATGTGGGACCTCATGGAAATCAAAGACATCGCCGTTGCGGCTTCGGCTCCTACAGGCACCGAAGCGGCATTATCGCGGAGTCGCAGTGACAATGTCGTGGCCATGGTAAGGCATGCCCTGGTTACCGCCCCTTCGGAGGTGCGCCTCCCCCCCACCCAAGTTGAAAAATTTTGCTGCCCCCTCCAACTTATCAAAGTCTTTTTTCATTATTTCTCCATGCATACCACGGCTACCCGGCTGAACGATACATAGGATTTGCACATGGAACTTACGAAATCCCTTTCTCGGCGTCAACGGGAGCAATCCATCTGGCACTCAGGCAGTAACTTTTTTTTGTGATCTTTTTCCAAATAATATCGATCAATCGCTTCCCGGCACCAGCTATGCCACGGCTACCCGGCTGATCTCGGCTCTAGTGGGACCAATCGACCTGCGACCCGGGCAGTAACTTTTCTTGTGATCCTCTTCCAGATAAGCACTGCACCAGCCCAAGCCGGAAAACTCGCCCAGTCACCTTTTTCAAAAGCAATAAGGCGCTATTCATACTACTCAACGCCAGCGCGGCACGCGCGTGCCGCACTGGCGTGGCGTTTGTGTATGTATACTTTCTACGCGCGTGACGCGCGTGCCGCGCTTGCGGAGACTATGAATACTCCAGCGGCGACGCCATGGCGTAGCGGTGAAGCTGGAATGAATGAGACGATCGATAAATAATATAAGTGGATGAAAACGCCAAGGCGTTTTGGGTGGCAGTATGATTATTGCAGCGGCGACGCCATGGCGGGGCGGGCGGAGCGTGACGCGCGTGCCGCGCGGGCGGGGCTTCAAGCCATTCATACACAAACGCCACGCCAGCGCGGCACGCGCGTACCGCGCTGGCGTTGAGTAGTATGAATAGCGCCTAAGTCAAAGCTGCAATTTTTTGCAACTTTGACGCACCGGCAGACACACTCATCGTCCTTGGTTCGGCCGCAAATGATCCGCGATTGGAACTAGGCTCAGTGTAAGTCCTTTTAGAACCAAAGCCACCCGTCTGGAGATATTTGCCGCCGAGCGGCGCCTCGGTTACCGGGCGGTTTTCTCGAGCCCTGGTAACCGACGTCCCGTTCTCAGCTCTAATGGCACAAATCGACCTGATGACGAAGCTGCAACGTGTAAGCTGGCCTGCCAGTTGCCAGTCATCTGTCCAGAATATTCTCAGCATTTATCCTGTACTACTTGAAAGTCTGATAAGACTTTTTTTGAATCTTGATGCCACTACGAAAATGCAGAATCGCGCCAAAGTAGCACTTTGGGTGATGACAGATGCTCGGACATTCATCGTACTGCAACATGTGATCGCTACACTCCATCATTTGGCCTCTGTTTCTGAAGCCGTACGAAATGAAGAGAGCCTGTTTGTGAACTTCGTTTCTCGCTGGCGACGCCTCAATGATGAATTCGAAGGGAGCGGAAAGAGGACAGAAGTAAATACTGATTTGATGGAGAGTGGCATTCTGAAGTCACTAGCAGGTAGCAGAAGGGCAGAAAACTCATTCCTGACTACTTTCTGAACTATCATCCACGCTTTTACGGACCTGATCCATTGCAGCGCACCCAGATGTACAAGATGGCCTGTTATGATAATTTACTCTGTTTCCTCGCGCTTGTGCGGAGCGGGGGCAGAGAGAGCGAGGAAGTGTGGGGAGAAGGAGAAGCAGCGTACGCGCGCAGACACACGCGATGAACGGAAATAAATTTCACTCGGAAACAGAGGATAACTGAAGTTATTATCAATAATTCATTATCTTTATTAGAACCTGCACAACTTTCTATGAGTTATTTTGGGAATAAATTCAGAGCTTCGCTATTTTTCTGCTCTACTAAGTCCCAACAGCTTTCGCATGGCGACCGGCCGGGGGCCTGCCCCCCCCCTCCCGGCTCCCAAAGTTGCGCCCCCCTTGGTTACGGTAACCGAGGTTGCTTTGCCCTGGTCGTGGCGGCCCTGCGATAGTGCCGCTGCGGCTCCCCGGTAGTGCCACTGCGGCTCGGCAATCGGTAGCTGCGCTCTGACAAAAATGGGACCGAATGCGAGTAATTCATATGGAATGAGTCATAATACAACTGGGTGGGCCTACGAACAAAAATGAAACCTGCGCAGCTTACGTCCTCTGTCTGATAGGGACAGAGGGTATCCTCGTTACTGCGGCCTAGGAGATACGGGATGTAACAGGTTGTTCAATAAGTTTTGTCGTTGAATAAGAGAGGGCCCGAATTGCTACTGGCCCATTTTTTTTGTTTTGTTGGTTCGCTCTTCATTTGGACGTATGTGAAGTTTCATTTCAATCTGTCAATTCATTCTTTGTTTACAAGCCATTTAGTGTCGCCGTGTCACAGCAATGGAAAAAAATTGAATATCGTGCATCTTATTTTCGGAAGGTGTAGTAGCACTAAAGGAATTCACGAACGAATGTTAAAAAGTGTATAATGATTGTTCACCTACAACTAGAACAGTAGAAAGAAGGGTTGCTGAATTTAAACGTGGTCGTACAAGCCTTGAAGACGATCCACGTGAAGGACGTCCAAAAAGCGCATCAACATGAGAAATCATAGCCTAATTACAGGATATGGTTTTGGAAGAACGTCGATTGACTGAGAGAGATTTTGTAGAGGCTCTACAAATCGTATTAGGCAGTGTGAGCCATATCTAAATTGAAATTTTGAATTTTAGAAAGCTGTGTGCACAATGGGTGCCGCAATCGCTAAGAATGAAACAAAAACACGTCCGAATGCGACTTTCTCAGCAACATTTGGAGCGTTTTAAAAAGGAAAAAGTGGATTTCGTGCGTCGATTCATCACTATGGATGGAACTTGAATTTTTTTTTGGATTTTTTAAAAAGTGTGTTAATGTTCAGGGAGATTATACTGAATAATAAAGTGTATTTTGAACCATAAAATTGTCTTTTTCTTATCGAACGACAAAACTTATTGAACAACCTGGTACGTCAAAATTGGGTTATTGAACCAGCAACAATCTCGTTCTACCACACATAACAGTGAATTGTAGTTGAAGCGGGTTCGCTGATGCGTCCTCGAGGAGTTCGTGCGGTTCCCACACGGAACTGCCGCGGTACGGTCGCGGCAAGGTCGCGGCGTTGTCGAACCTCAAGAAACTGCGACAGAATCTCCATGGGACAGTAATCATCACGGAGCTGCTGCGGCATTACCGTAGAACTATCGAGGCACAATCGAGGATCGCGGTGCTTTCCTGGCACTGCCGCTGCATACTTCCTCAGAGTCCTTACCCACGTGTGCCTCACAAATGCTCCTGTATCGCACAAGTGCTTCCCAGGCTCAGGCCTCTTTCAGAGTGCGATCGCTGATCGCCGCGATGGCATGTTTTGAATGCAGATCGACGTGCGACGCGATCTCGATCAATGCTCATGGTTATCATCCCATCGCGTCGCACAGCGATCGGACTCTGAAAGAGGCCTCAGGCGTACGGTGTGACGATCACAGAGGGAGGGGCCGCAGCCTTAGACGCCGGGTAGGGAGGGGGCGCAGGCCCCCAGTCCGTCATCGTGCCAAAAATTTCCCTCCTACCGTACCGAGCAGATTTTTTTCTCGCAAAAGCGGCGATTAGCGGCAACTTCGCTCGCACAAAGCGCCACATAGCCATAGCTTTGTCCTACTATTTCAATTTTGATGGAATTTTTGAACAGGTTTAAACGAGTAAAATACAATAGTGATGCGAAATAACTGAGGTAATACCCGAAATCAATCGAAAATTGAACATTTCCATATTAAAATCCCTCATTGTGAAGTTATCAGACGGTCACCACAAGAGAAATGTGACCCGTCTCGACCTGTGGCCATTGGGAATCACAGAAAGATATACAAGTTATACGATGAAACACCGGAGTCAGGAAGACTTTTAATATACCAATGTATTCACCGCACTAACAGAAACATGAAAACTCGGAAAATTCATTCCGTCAATTTTAAAGTGAGTTGTGGCGATGGGGCGCTCTGTGCTAGCAAAAAAAATGCAACAATACGTTTGCAGAAAATTTACTCGGTGCTGCACTTCTTTTTCAGACCTCGCAATTGAGTGAGGAATCTACTGAAAGGCTGTCTTCGTTTGGAAGAGTTTCAAAAAATGTAGAGAAGTGGTGGAGGCTCACGTTCACGTGTTCCACAATAATAGATGTACCGGCGTCATTTATTACCCTTTATGTGACATTTTTTTGCTTTCGCCCCTGCGGTGTGACATATGAATTCTGTTTCAGCCGTCTGAGACCTACAAGCAGCCCCAGGCAACTGGTGAGAACGTTGCGCACACATGACTGGAATCTTGCAGCTCATCAGACACGCAGGAGCATCGTCACTTGAAGGAAACCAAAATTAATTTCCTCCGCCATAGATCCTTAGGTAGATCTCCCATTAATCCTGGTTGGTGAACCGAATAGGAAGTACTCCTTCCTAGCAATGTTTGGGTAAGGTTCATTGCATATTTTCCTGCGTCGTGATTACGAGGGTCAATTTGTGAGCTCCGCAGACAACAGCAAATCATTCCTTGCTGGTCCCGAAATTTCGTTGCTGGTGAAATATAATATTTCAATAATCCGTAGATACCTTGTATCCTAACGGTCATAACGGAAGCCCCACCACAACCGTTTCAAAAAAGAGAAATAAGACGTTTAACAAAAAATGTTCAACGACTCATCGAGAGGCCAGGTTGCTGTGTCTAGGAATCCAATGGAGTGAAGCGCTCCCGTGAGGCATGCAAGGTGCCACGTGCGGACTTATTCTGAGCTTCCACAATAGTTAATGAGCGATTGACAGGAAATGCAGTTCACCATAAAAAGACTATCTATTTCATTCTGTTTCCTGTGTGATCATCTGCTAGAGGTGAGATCGGGAGGTTTTCGTCGATGACTTACTTCAACAGATCGTGTTTCATGTTAATAGCGAACTGCTTAATCACACCTGTAGGCTTTTCTCGCTTCGTAATGAGCTACACAAGCAACTGTTCCTGTCTTCATCGTGCAATTACGAGTGGAAATTGGATGGCAGAATTAAATGCCTCTTGGATATAGTGTCGGCTATGGCAGTAGATGTTATTGCAGTCCCGGTGGCTCGCTTCAAGCCGTCCTTCTCATGGCCTGGAAACACTCAAGGTTTTGTTGTGCTCTGTAGGGTTGTAGTGGTGTCATCACATCGTCTGGCGAAGCAATCTCAACCCATTTCTGCACGTTCGAAAAATCTGTAGATAGCTTCTTTGAGACAGGACACCTTGTCATAGTCAAAGTGAGCTGTGTCGAAGACAGTCTTCACCCTTCCTTGGCTGTCACCGTGGGAGCGGGGCCTCTCTGTACCTTGCCGTGCTCTGTTCGTTCTGCATTCTACGAACTTTCCAAAGCTAAGGGCGAGTCTGTCGCTTTCTTCGTACTACGGGGTCGATTCTGACCTGGATCCTCATCTAGTAGATCTAGTACGCCAATCCTCGCGGTCTGACGACTGTCGCAAAGCTTGCTGCAGGAAAGTTTGCAGTAATAGAGAGTGTTGCCATCCTAGTGTTGTATCTCATCATTGTCCCAATCGAAGCATTGGATGATTTAGGTCCTGCAACATCAACGCGTTACAATCTCGATCCGAAACGCAGGACCGCATTCTCATCCCGAAACATTCCGCACAGTTTTGCAACCTGGTCGCTAACCGAAGCACTTTCCTTATTCGCCAACGTGTTAGTTTCCTGAGTGATCCCAATATGTTGACCGACAAATAATCCAGAATTTCTAGATTTTTCTGGGTTTCTGATTGCCGAGACACCAACTCAGAACGTGGTTGTTGAAACTCCTTAAGGCTTTGCATGAATTCTTGAAAGCCCTTCGATTTCCTGTTTTCTCGAGAGCAGGCTCTACTTCAGGGGCCCATTTCACCACTTTATTGTCCGTAGTAAGCGGAGAGGACCATCAAAAGAAGCTGTCGACCGAGTTCCAGGTCGATCCGAGCATTTTCAGCCGATTACGGCCGGTGTGACGGCTGTAAATGTGACGATGTGATTTGAGCCTTAAAAACCGGCCTTCACACCGTGTAATTTTCGCGATAAAAGCCTCTAGGTCAGCTTTCGGAGCTTCATCAGATAGACAAGTAAGAAAACTACTTGGATAGTCTTTCCAGAAACCAAGCAGTTGACGATGAGTGTGTGATTTGGGGCGCTGAAAAACCAGACAACCGCTGATTGGACTTCTTTGTCAGGAGTGATCGAAAAATAATTTTTCTGGGTAGAGCTGTTGCAGTCTTTGTTTTAAAGAGGACCATCAAGAAAAGCTGTCGGCCGAGTCCCAGGTCGATCCGACCATTTTGAGCCGATTACGACCGGTGTGACTTGACCTATAATGTACGTCTTTGCTGAAAATTGTTCAGAGGCGTTGTTCGGAAGAGACCTCTCAAATTGTTTTGCACAAGGCGTCAAATTCACAACCTCGGTGGGAGGGGGGCCGCACCGGATTCAAAGCTGGAGGAGGGGGAGGGGCACCTCTCGCGGGCCGTTCACACCGCTACGCCTTACCCTGGTGCTTCCTGCTTTTTTAAGCTAAACCAGAATTTGTCGAAACTCTGGAACAGAAACTAAAGCACCACATTGGAGTTGGACTATCTACTGTCAACTTAGGCTCCATAACAGACGACCAGCGGCAAAGCGTCAAGGCGTCGGAGCGTCATGCGCCAGCACTCAAACGCTGACGCATGACGCTCGACGGCTGGCGCATTCAACGTGTCCAAGGACGGCACGTGGTTAACGATGGTATCGATAATATTAGTGACAGCCGTTACGGTCACTATGCCTCCACCGTCAGCGACTGGCCGACTGCAGTGGTCGTTGGGTAGTCACATCAATAACAAATGCTGAAGATGCAAAACCGCAGCGTCACATTACGGTCACTTGACGCTAGGACGTCTGCTATGGACGGAGCCTTAACGCGAGCTGATAGAGAAAATGGAAATAAGCCTCCAGGTACGATTCTCAATAAACCTCCGCATTGTAATCAGTAGCGAAATGGAAATACTATATGAATAAAGAAAATTACGGACAGCTCTCGAACAAGTTCTCCGGAGGACTTTTTTGAAAGCTATCCATCTTTTCCTCATTCACACACTATTCACAATTTTTCTGTCAGCTCGCGTTTAGCTGCAGTTTACCGCGAACTTACCGCTAGTTAACTCGCTCTTTCAAACCCATTTACTACCACCCCAGATCAGTCAAAATCCCGGATAACGGTCAAGCGAACAACGGATAATCTGACTACCCCTAGTGTCTACATGGTCGCGAGCATTGGCGGCGTTTCCTTTCATTGTTTCACCGAGTTTTGCCGGGAAAACAACAAAAATTTCGTCAAACGACAGATGGCAAATAAGTCCTAAAAATGCCCGGTAAACGACAAATGGCAGACGGCAGTTGTCGCACATCCCAGAACGGGAACTCCGTGCGCACTCGCCTATCTGCGTAGCCAGCTTGCGTGCTGCGCCATCGATCGATACGTGGAAAATTAATGGCAGACGTGACGAGCGAACACGGTGCGGACGGTGATGCTGTGGGGCGACTGCGCACGAAAAGGACGATACAAGGGTAGAAGGTGTTTGTAGAGCTCTAGCATGACCACCACTGCCGTCGCAGTACACAGAGTGTTGTATTCTGAATGTATGTTGGAAGGAGTATCAGAGTAAAGGAGCTAATCGTCAAGAGGATGGAATAATACGTGGATCGATGAATGTACAAAGGAAGCCGGAGAATGTTTAGTGAAAGGGAAATGCCGTGAAAAGAGTGCGGAAGAATTATAATTAATCAGGAAGGAGTGTGAAAGGAAAGTTAAACAAAGAAGTACTTCATTGGAAGAAACGAGAATAACTGATAAGGAAACTTGATTTGTCAATCTACGTATAAAAAGGCTTAGTACGCAGTTCCTTTCTCAACAAAGTACCAGCAAACGTTACGTTTTCGTGTAACCCACAAGTTCTCATTGGGGATGGAGGCTTGAGTAGCACTGTCAACTTCCGATAATCTGTCAGCACTATCGCACGTATGCCATATAAGAAAATAAATGGATACCGAAAATCTCAGCGGTCGCTTCCTGCAAGCCAACATAATATTGCATCCCCTCTTACTTGAACTCTTATTTAAAAAAAAGTACTATCGGTGGTATATCTTCTCCTTTATCTCTCATGTAGGTACGTCTCATAAGCCCACAGTTGTCGTTGACGCCTCGTTTTAAAGGCACGGATGCCGGAACTATCATAGGCTTCACCTTCCAGAAAGCTTATCTTGCTCCTGACATGAGACCACTTCTATTTCTTCTCCGACGGTGCTACAGCGAGCAATCATTCGCAGCTTCTATCAAAGGGGCAATTCACTCGAGATAATCGGAATCGAGTGATTTTCGCTCAATCCAATATTCCTACTTCAAAATCTAAATAGATCGGAAATCGATACGCCTGCTACTCAGTATCGCTGTTTTGCGAGATGTATATCAATGACTCTAGAAACCAGGAGACTATTTCTGCTCACAAGCATTTCTCGCCGATGGCACGCATAATCTTTCTATCACAGACGTCGTCACAGACGACTCTCATAAAAAGTAAGTTTTGCCATCTGCAACTGTAATGGAGAACACACAGATTTGACAACGAAACTGAAACAAGGTCGTAGCCAGACTCCCCATCAACGAAAACCACTGTGTTCAAAAGCAGTTACGACACTCAGAGAATATTTGACCTCAACTCAACAACTGAGTGTGTAAACCCACCTCTTTGACAATAACGCCGACGTGCCGGTTTAGAAGGTACTTACCATTTTTGATGAGTCGTTTCATCTCGCGGTTGTCCGCGCACCCCGCATCGAGGGAGTTATCATAGAACGTTCACTTTGATCTCAGCTGGAAGCTCTGCCCAAGGAAAGACTTTCTGCAATGAGAGATTTTCTGCCTAGGAGTCATACTGCGAAGGTTGTTCTGAACATTCTGAAGAACTTACTATTAGTCCACTACCGATGACGTGCCTACTCATGCGAGCGAGCTATGACTTGCAGCGTTCTGGAATCTGTAGTTTACCAGTGGAGCTGTTTTTCTTATGTCAAACTCCTATATGCTAGCTACAAATTCAAATTCGGTTTAGGGTAAAGGGTTAAACTTTAAGGTAAACGAAAAACTGCAGTGGATAATAATATGCTCCAACAATTCAGTGAAATTGGTGCAATAACGAAATTCGGGAAAAGACAACTTAAGTTTTGAAGTAATCCGGAAAAAAAAACTTGAGTCTTGAGATTTCACATTGAATTATAATTATTTATGATACACACGAATAAAACACGACTTAGCGACAAACGGAAAAGGCAGGAAATCGCTTAACACCAACAGTCCATAACGATAACGAGGACAAGAAGGTGCGCTGGCGATGAGAAAAGACCCCAGGGGGAAGAGGCGCACCGCTCGTCCATTGCTCATGTGCAGAATGATCACTCTCGTCCCGTTTCTTCTCTCGTTGCCTTTAGCCCCATTCATAGCTGGTCGCTTCGACTCGAAGTCGAAGCGACCAACAATACTGTTGCGATCTGAAATCGCTCCGTGCCGCGACTCCAAATCGTTTCGTCCAAAACGCTCGGGCGGCCGTAATTTCTCGTGAAATAGACGGACAATTGCGGACCAAGCCACGGTAATGAAAAAAAAAGCTTTTTTTCTCGGCATTCCTACTTATTTTTTTGACATTGTTGCCTTTACCTTCTAGATAAAAGAGTTTTGTACAGTTTTCCAACGAAAAAATGTTTTCAGAAGAGGAAGGGGTGGAATTTGCTTGAACAGCAACATAAAACTAAAGCTAAAGTTACTAGTTGCTCGAAGACGGCATGAAATGTAATTTTTGGGTAGCCCCATTACATTTTCTCATCTCTCTCATCTTAAATGTGTGATAAATACTCGTTTTTCACTTCAACAAGACGTATTTTGTGTGAGTGAACTGTAACGTCTGCAATTTCGCGCCACATACGCAAGGTTGTGACGAAAGATTGCGGACTAGTCTCTTCGACTAGACGAATCGCTCCCATAATGGAAGCGACGCGATTGGTCGAACCGACCTAACAAAATCAAGCAGGTTGCTTCGACCAGCTATGAAATACCCCAGTCGCTCGGCGATGGCGACTGAAACTGCGAACTGTTCCAAACCGTCGCGATTCACTGCAAGATCTGTTGGCGCGATGGTTTTTGTAACTGTTGGCAGTGCCGCGACTAGTCGAAGCGGCATGCTATGAATGAGCCTTTTCTCTTCTCAGGCAGCGGTCCGATTCGATCGCCGTCAGAACGAGGTTGGACCGTTGAACCGCTCTGGCTCGAAACGAAAAAAGGGGTGGGGTCAACAGGAAACGTGGCTCGTTCGTTCCGGGAATGACATCGGTCCACCTCTCAAATCCGGGATTGCAGTCTCGATGAATTCATAACTACTCCGTGGATCGTGTGTCGGTCCACCTGTCATAGCCAGGACTGCAGTCCAGCTTTCATAGCAGGGATTCTGATAAGATTCTAATAAGACATCGTCTTGTTACCAGCGATTCCACGCCCTATACCCTTCATAGCTGTCATCGCGATGACGTCAACTTTGATTTTCAGAGCATGGTGGCGATACGGCTTTGCCACCCATGCTCGAAAGATCAAGGACGACGCCGTCGCGGTGACTGCTTCGAAGAGTGTAGGGCGTAGAATCGATGCTAACAAGAGACGTCATCATCCTGGTTTTGACGATGAAAATCCCACACTTCAACAAATACTTGAATTTATTAACACTCAACAATAAGTTTTCTAGTGATTTGTTTCCACTGATTTATGGTTCAGAGCTTTTGTTCATTCTTGACCTGTTTTTCTCCTCATACTGTTTGGTCGTAACTTCCGGTCCGGAATTGCGGATTGCGGCTCTTGAATCATGCAACACTATGATAATCGTGCTGAAAGAAAGGTGAATCTTGCCGGGACAGTCCCAGCACGAATATTAACCTGTTGCGATAATATTTAGCGGTGCCTGAAGGCCACAATTGGGCATTGACGGGTGTGATGGTGGGACCTCTCAGTGGGTGAAATTATCATTTCGGACCTCTCAGTGGGTGAAATTATCACTTCTAATTTCTTCCGACCCTTTCCCCATTATGAGAACAAACTCAAAACGACGCCTTCAACTCGCGAAGCCGAGCAAAGAAAAATTAGTGCAAAATTGATGCAGGGGCCGGATTCATCAATGCGTGCCGTTTGGTAGGTGTAAAGACGTCGGCACGTTTCAGGATATACCCCGTGAAGTCCTATGATATCCTACCAGAGCAGTGTCTTAGCTGCCCCCGCCTATTAGCTACATAGATAGGCCAAGGGCGATGTTGGTTGGCGATCTTCCAATTTTGCAGGGTAACCTTCAAACGCGCCGACGCCTTGACCCCTACCCAGCACTGGCGGATTGATGAATCCGACTCCAGTTCTCTGCGTTGCCACCATGGGGTAGATCTCATATAACATCAAATAGCGCAGAACGGCAAACTTTGCACTTAAAAAAGCGATGAACTCAAGGTTTCCTCGGATTCCCATATTGCTTATTCTCTCACCGAAAAATAGACAAAAATTGACAAGCATTTACTCTCGAGTATTTGTATTTCATTCATATTTTAAGTAATATACTGTCGTTCTCGCAACCATACTCCGGTCCGCGCTTGCGTACAACGGCTGTTGCATCACGCAATAAAATGATAATCGTGCTTGGAAAACTAGATCCCGGCGCGATTCACGTGTACCATCCACTTCGAACAACCAATAGGAAACAATGAAGCGTTCCTGGTGTAATTCCAGGGTTGGAGCGCAATGTAAATGACTATTGACTTTCTAACGAAATCTTGGATTGCTTACGAAGAGTAATTCTGTCCTACGCTACCTTATAGGCAAATGCAAGCCAGGAATCTCTGTGTATGTCACACTTGAGGCCCTACTTCAACCCGCACCGCCCTGGCGGTGGAAACTGAGATTTCACAGTTGCTTCCTACGCATACCGCTCGGTAGAAGCTTTCATAAACCGCCGTTCATCCAGCGCGTTTTTGTGGTGAGGACTATGAAAGGTGCCCAAGTCATGTTATTCAGAATTTCATTTCGTGGTCTACTGAAAATGTTTTATTTGCTAACGAAATATCACTGTTACTTCAATGTCTTGCTCATGTCACATTACTCTCACGACCCACCTGGGAAGGGGGGCAACAATTCTGATGCTGATGGGCAGAGGGCCGCACTTAGGCGTCGTTTATACTCCCGCTGCCGAGCGGCGCGGCGAGAAGCGAGGCGGTGCGGCGCACTGTGCCGCTCAAGCAATCGCACCAGTAGGATGTATAATCGGACTGAGTCGAACCGACGCGGCGACGCGCATTTGCGTACGTGATCATGTATTCGACGGAGTTTTGCGTATCCTTACCTTTATTTTGTTAGGAAAACATAAACTTCCCACTTTCCACCTTCTCTTGATTTCCTACTTCTTCACGTTCGATGTCAAAACTGCCGTTTCTACATTTCATGTCAAGGTCAATAGAAGCCTGGAGTGGATAAAGAAGATGTGAAAATTCCTGTTTTCAAAACATTGAAATTGAGACATTGAAAAAAAAAACAAAATTTAGATTCTTAGCAATGTCCACGTTCGCTCTTCTTCAAACCTGAGCATCAGTATGTTGCTTATAATGTTCTATGCCACTCCAGGTTTTTATTGGTACAATCGTTTATTCGGCCGACGTTTCGGTCAAATCGCCGTTATCAAGGCACGAAACAGCTCCACCAACACTTAGCTGCAGTCGACGCCATGCAAGAGAGACCAGTAGCAAGACTTGAACATCATAAGCAAAAATTGAGATTTTTCTGTGTGCAGCAAATGATTCTCACCGCGCGAAAGCGCAATGGCTGCTTCTTCGTCGCAGAATGAGGCTAAACACAGCCTGGAGTAGCTCTGACATAACACAAGGCCAATTTTAATTAGTGATTTCTTCTACAAAAGAAGCAACTATATTATTTTGTATCATAACACCGCACTCTAGAGCAGATAGAATCTTTGAAATCGTTTTCTCTAGAGAAAAACGATTTCAAAAACAAAAAATTAACTTTCGAGGAACCACCCTACTTTAAACAACGCTCACGACCCCGGAAGAACTTTTAGCGATGAGTCAGAGGAATGAAAATTGTGAATGTATATGAAATAACGGCAAAAAAGCGTATCATGTTGATGCGGATCGCACGCTGCCGCCTGCTTTCCCCGGGCGGCGCGGCAGCATCCAAGCGGAGGCCGCGTGCGGCGCTGTTGAACAATTTCGAGCAGAAAAACTCTAAACGCCTCGCGGCGCTGCAAGGCAGCGCCGCTTGATCGATATGGCTGTATTGCATCTCGCCGCGTCGCGCCGCGGCGGAAGTATAAACGACCCCTTAACACGGACACTTCACCATGCCGCGCGATTTTTTTCCGTTTACACCTTGACTTGGAGTTTTTTAGCAGTGGGATGCGCCTTCCGCTCCCGCCTTCCAATGCACTCGTAGGTGTTTAAAGAAACGGCTGCGATTAATGTCTCTCTCTTGGAGACCGATTCGTCGTCTTCACTGCAATAAAAAATTTCTGCGTGGAAAACGATTGAAGGACGGTGGAATACGCTGTTGAAGGAGCAAATGGCATATACGAAAGCATATGGCCTATATTCTTCTGTGCCAATCTGGGTTCATACTGGTGAAACTGCTTATTCGGTGGACGTTTCGGTCAAATAGCCACTATCAAGAACAGTTCCACCAAAGCTCAGCTCCGATCAACGCCGAGCAAGAGAGAAGTGTCTCTTGCTAGTTGTCTCTCTTGCTTGGCGTTGATTGGAGCTGAGTGTTAGTGAAACTGTTTCGGGTCTTGATAACGGCGATTTGATCGAAACGTCCGCCAAATAAACAGTTTCACCCGTAAAAACCTGGATTGGCAGAGAAGGATATGAACAATATACTGATGCCCAGGTTCTAAGAAGAGCGTAAGTGGAAAATATACGAAAGTCTTCATATAATTACACCAGGAAACAATTGATACTATAGCACATTGAAAAACTGCAAGTTTACACCATTACCAACATGAACATTTTGTTACATAACATGAACATTGTGTTACATAATACATTTTGATAATTTTCCTTATCCTATACACGTTATTAGGGCGATCTGTAAGAGGCAGCATCACGTGTTGGATTCTTTGTAGGTTTGAGGGTGAACAGAATCTGAAACAGTGGTCGAAATCTTCTGAAGAACTTCATGTCGTGTGAGGGATTTTAATACATTTTTCAGCAATTAATTGCTGATGGTTGCGCAGGGAAAAAGGAAGTTTGCAACTGCTATCATCGTTGAGTTTTGGGGTAGGGGGTGAGACGAATGAGATTCATTCGTCACACCTTATGACGCACCGTAGGTAGTGATCAAGGAGACGTCACAAGGTTTCAACAACCATTCATCTTGCTTCCTAATACAGATCCGTGCAATAACGGGTTAGTTGTTGCCAAGTCTCCTGACCGGCTCGAGGTTCCGAGTCGGACATAGCTTTAAAGGCAAAGTCCAGCCTCAGGGGTAAAATTTCGTATTAGGATCCGCCAACCACGAATAGCAGCCCTGCCGAGTGCGAGATCTCAATTCGCTCAAATAAGTGAGAAACTACTGGGAAAAAGGCGGACCTGTCCACAATACTCCGAAAGGTTAACCGAGCACACAACCCCCGAAAGGGTACGGCTCTGCTATTGTACATTTTGCCTTTGCGCATCGCAACACAAGCCAATTTCTCCGTTTGCAAAAATTTTGATTCCTTGATCGTGGCGAAAGGGTTGAATAAGTTTCTAGGGTTCTGGGGGCGGTGCCGACCTTTTCCTTGTTGTTTCTCACTTATTTGACCGAATTGAGATCTCGCGCTTGGCAAGGTTGCTACACACGGTGGTGGCGGACTATAACATCATTTTTTACCCCTGAGGTTGGACTGTGCCTTTGAGGGGCTCACACATCTGGGTGCCATCCGATGCCCTGAAGCGCGTCCTGTCGAGGGCAGGATGTTCTGCAAGATCTGTAATGCATGAATGATTATGAAAACATCGCTATTGTTATGTAACGTACAACCCACCAACAAAGACGAGACGATTCAAGGGCTCGGGAGGGTGGGACCGGTTGGTAACTATTCTAAAGCAGGACTCTATGATCCTTCGGGCTCTATGACTGTGTTCTTATCTGAAAAATATTCATTCTAGTTAGATTTTTCCTGAGTGAGTAAACACTGATCTATTCTTCTTGGAATGATGCTTCTCTAGGCTGTCGGCCTCGGGCTACGTGTAGGACCTGACCAAGCGATAGCCCTGCGCGGACCCGCCATCCACGAGTATGTGGAAGGGAACAGGCCGAGATTGCGGGAGGCAAGGAAGACAACGTCGTTTTCTGCGAAGAACGTCTGAAGAATTGATCAGTGACTGCTGTGTCCAAACTTCCCACTATGCCCTTACCTTGATTAAGGAGTCTCTGAAACACCAGCGTCTCCCGCGCGTCAGGGTGCACCTACGTCGAACAGGAGAAACCTATAGTCGCAGTCGCAAACAGTAAGAAGTATTATGGAATGGAACGATTTGTAGTTCCAATAAGAGCTTCCTGCGCCTGCCGGCTTCTGAAATGGATTAAAATCATTCGGCCAAACCACCAATCTGTCTTACGTTGCCACAAACACTGATCTCAATGGCGACGTGTTTCCCGTCCATGAACCCGGCCGTACGGGGGTAGTCGTAGCGCCACTGCGTTTTTTCAACCTCGAGGCGTCCAAGTGTTATGCGAAGAAAAGCGTTCCGTCGCAGAGCTAAAGCGGTTCAATTTTTGAAGATTCTCACCATACAGGCGACGGCTTGTGTACGCTGCGCTCTATAAACCTGTGTTAAATGCGGTGGCGACTTCGTAAACGACTCCCGGCCCTGTGCTCCGTCCAATTTCACCTCTTCAGCTAGAGCTCCAAAAGCTACATGTCCTACGAATCTAGAGACGTCAGGTGTGTGATTTCAAGACGTTTATCCAAGCGTCAATTCACTTAGCTTAAGTAGATGAAGAGCTTTTAACGGCCGCTTATAGGAAATGCATGGGTTGGGGTCGAAATCTATATACGTTGGACCTTGTGAAGGACTACACAGTACACGTCTTCAAATGACTATGACGAATAAATTGTAGAGATGAACTTTCCGAAGGTTGCCCCATTTCGTTCATTTTTTAACCTTGAAAAGTGCCGGAAAAAACTGTTTTCCGAACTATTCGCAATGTTGCACAGTGTTTTCGAAGGTCCTCTGATTGCGAACAAGTGGTACAAGTTTGGATTTTTTACCGTCATTTTCTGAGGAAATAGTCCTAATTTGATTACCTCCACGGAATCTCAAATGACTACCTTACTCGTGTAAGGCGAGGTTTAAAATACCCTGTAGCTGCATATATAAAAATAGTTTGCATTCAAAATTCTTTTCTTTACGGTCTTTGCACTTCACAAACTGCCTCTAAAAATGTGGGGATTCACGAAATTTCAACGTACGCTAAATTCGAACATGCGGAATAATGAAATTTCAAGAATGTTCCAAAATAGCGAAGCCAAATAAATCTACCTCGCGAACATACTATGAATTAAGCAAGCCGAAATTCGAGCATATTTGAAAACCGGCAAAGTTGACTATAGACTTGAGAACAAATTATAGGAGCAATGTACACATATCCCTCACATTCCAGCCAAAACACATGCTATTATACATAGGTTAATTTAAAAAATTAACTTCCACGTTGTTATTAGTCAAAAAGTTACCCACAAATAATGTGTTTCCTGATGAGGAACTTGGTTTCGTTTCGTGCAAAAAATAACCATCAGTCCAATGATGAAACAAAAATGGTTAACGAGACGAAGGCAAAGAAATGGCATGAGATCAGCCTCGAATATTTTCAGATACACAGCTGAGGTGGTAATCGACCCTAGACTATTGATTGCGTGTTTCGACGGTGAAACGAATGAAGCTGACGCGGCCGGGATCAGACGGTAGCAGATGGTTTTTTTGCCCCGGATTCAGTTGGACTCGGCCGGTTTTTTGACCAATTCAGACGGGGGGCCACACACACATAATACACACTGACTGACTGACACAAACACAGACACACACAGTGTAAGACGAATATAGATAGATAGTAAGATGTTACATGTAATACAAATGTAGGCTACTTGAGAAATTCAAGTAAGTTACATTTATATAACAAAAACCGTTTTCATTTTTTTGAGATCACGCAATATCAGGGACGTACTATAAATGTTTGCGTGAACATTGTCGTTAATCGATTTTGATCGGCGTGGGCATGTCTTGCGTTGCAGCTCACCGCGAAATTTATGAATAGGGTTTTTTGATATTTGCTTCATTCGATTTTTTAATGTTCAGTTCTAAATATGTATTTACTGAGGATTTAAACTGCTGCGTGTTATGCCTGGAAAATCAAAAAATTTTATAAATTTTCTGTTATTCGTCCGGCCTCAGGTGACTGCGTTCGCACATTTGGTCGCCAACTATAATGAGCAGCCGTTCACTATTAGTCGAGAAATTAGAAAGTGTTTTGGAGGATTTGGAAATCTTGCTTAATTCGAATATTCTACCCGCTGAGATAATCGGGGATGCTCTTCATGATCTCACAAGAATTTGAGCAGCTGTACAGGGCCATGCAAACGGCCAATGTCTCACCGTCGACTGCGTACCACAGCTGCGCGACCGCACGCAGCAGACGATGACGCCGCGCGACGAGTTTCGACAATGCGCGGCGGCTAGAACTGCGCGCGCGGCGGCCAAAACTCACGCGCGGCGGCCAAGACCCGTCTGCTTCCGACGCGCGTGCGTGTCGCGCAGCGCGTGGCTCGCAGTCGACGGTGAGACATTGGCCGTTTTATGGCGGCCTGTACGAGATTGCGTAGGTGTCGATAATTCAAAAACCTTTCGTAAGTACGAGTATTTAGAATATCTTGATCATGCGTTTGATCGGGATAGGGAGCCGTTTCCGAGCGTACTTGTTTATTCGACAAAACTAGGATTGGTTAGTCAAAAAAATCAAATGCAGACCCACAAGAACAGCAAGGTTAACCTTAGTATACTACAAGATTAGGACATCCAGAAGAAAAGCAGTCATAGTAACACCCTCACGCCAGAAATCAGCTGCCTGATCGCGTGGCGCTGATCGCGTCGCGCAAACTTGCACCGCGGTGAGATCAATGCATATGGTCGCGCCGCGATGGCACTCTGCTCAGACGCCTGAGACGAGCGCGATCGCTGATCGCCGCGATGGCATGTTTTGAATACAGATCAACGTGCGACGCGATCTCGATCGATGCTTATGTTTATCACCCCATCGCGTCGCTCGGCGATCGAACCAAGAGGCTTGACAAGAATCGAAAAAAATTAGACCGCAAACTTCTAGTAAAATATGCTGCTGAGAGTAAAATAGGTAAGCTAGGACTTGTTTAATTGTACGTTTTCGCCGCACATGCACTCGCCGCAAATGGATCTCAATATTTATAAAAAAATAATAAAAAATGCACAAAAGTTTATTCAGTCTGAAAAACAGCAGCACAATTGAATGTTTCTGGAGAACTTGTCAGCGCGCGTTGCATCGAGCCAGGATTAGTTTTTATGCAAGATCCCAAACTCAGGCACGAACGCTCAAAGAAATGTGGCGCTGGCAAGCCCTTACATAATCAGTGCAAAGATTTGGCATGATAAAATTAATATACAGAACGGAGACATACTAGACACCCCCTTATGGTACGTAACATGAGGGTTCCTGAACATCATCAGCGTCTCGGACTTCAACAGTTTCCGGCTGCAATCCCCTCGAAGAAGCAGTTGTGCTCCTCAACCAATCGCTTTAGTTGTAGAGCTGTTCTTCGCAAAGGGTGTATATAATGGTAGACCTGGTTTCCAAGGTCTTCGAACGGATCAGTTGCGGAGTATTCTTCCACGATAACTTTGACGGAGTCATTTCTGCTGTTGTGGAGGAACAGCAACACTGATCCAAAAGAAATAGACGAGTTTTCTTGGCCTAGTCTTCGCAGAACTGTCTTGAGGATCGAGTCCATCTACAGTAGATCTTAGAGGAGCAGGCCTTTCCACGAAGCATCACTCTGTAACAAGAATATGTATACGTGAACATAGCCTGTTTGTGATGGAAACTGTTCTTTATAATGGTATATCTCTGTATTGGAGTAGCGAGAAATATCTATGCTCATTGAAGATAGGCGTCCCTAGTTTTGCTGCATGTGGGAATATACATATTTTCATCAACGTAGACTCTCTTCTGCTTTGGAATCTAAATCAAGACACATCACATAACAAGATACAATATTTTACACTGAAATCGAATAATTTCTCACACAAGATGTGTGAAATTATTCGACAGTGGGAAATATTCGCGTTCTACCTTTTGGCTGTGATGATAATCCACTTTGTATTACAACAGGATCACACATTTCAGGGGAGTGAACTTGCTAGCAAAGACTCATCGAAACACAAACCTCATCGCTTCCAAAAGTTAGTATCTGAAAAAGTGCTCTTAATGTTTCTTGCTAGAATCCTCAAAGGGAGAGTTTGTAAAGGATTCTAAATTAAAAAAGCTTTAAAGGTAAAAGGAAACATATAAGACAAAAGAAAGCAAGAGCTTCAGCTACTTTAATGGTAATTGTGGGCTTTATGAGAGTTTATATAGGAATCTTCAAGTTATGTCCCAAAATAGGGTTACGCCTACGCTGAGTATAATTGCATTGAGGGGCCGCAGCGAAGGGTGCTGAAAGAGAGGGGTTTCTTCAGAAACCATGGAAATAGTTTATACTCAGCGGTACAAGAAAGTCTGAAATTAAATGGATTAAAATTATATCAGAAAACACGTTCTGAGCGAGCCTGAAATACACAAATGATGACAGTTTTTCACGAAATCATGAGATTCGGCTGATTGTGATCGTGCAAACGTCGAGATAAAATTGAATAGCCCTCCCAAACGAAAAAAGAATATCAAAAATCTAAAGACACACGGAGCCAACAGAATTGACTAGCAGGCGCCGACTTGACGATTTGACGACATAACGGTTTGAAACACGATTTGACAAGTGGTTTGCGAATTACGTCGGCAAAAACTGATGAATCGCTGGTTAGCGCGCGAAGGAGTGATTTAGTCAGAAATGGGCTTTACAAAACAATTCAAACTCTGAACCAAATCACAAAAAATGTGCGTATATGGATCGCTCACTGGGCTCTATGGTTGTCCCATATCTTTATGATTTCTTCCCATCTATATAACTTTGTGCTCAAATTCGCCTCATCTTCGTAACTGATTCGTGTGTAACGGATCCATTAGCGGCGGCGTTGGACCAGATTTACAGCTGATATCTCACAGTATATGAAACCAAGTATTTAAAGAAACAAAATTACAAAAAAATGCAGTTGCTGATATGACTGTCAGGAGCTGGAGATCGTCGCACCGATAAAAGGCACGGCGTGCTCCCACCCACACAAGATTTCTCGCCGCCAAATGCTATAGCGGGCCGCGGCAATGTGGAGCGGCGACGCATCTCTTCTGCGTACTATGTATAGTATTATGCGAGTGACATCTGAATATATAGAATTACCTGGCGGTATCGTTAATCACTGCGGGTGGGATAACGCGGCGGCGCTAAGCTTGCGGGAAAAATTTTACGAAAAAAAAACAAAGGAAAGATGGATATTGATCGCATGATTTCTGCTCCCCCGGATTGCAGAGAGCGCGGCTTTCTACTGAAGAGACACTGACGAGTATTTTTCTTGATATACGTGTGCTTCATGCTATGCAAGTTGAAAATTGAGACTCGCGAATGTCATCTTGAATTTGAAGCCTCCTAAGCTAAACGACGCCCCTCACCAGGTCCCATCACTGTCAGCAGTAACGTCTTCGGTGCGACATTAGACCGGAAAGTATTCGCGCTCCGAAAAAGATCAAGCGCATCTTCAAGTTGGAAAAAACTGGGCGATCATGGCTGGGCTTCCAGCGGTGCCGAGAGTGGAGGCCCTCTCCTCCACCATACACACACTTATTCCGCTTCTTTTTCTTTTTCCTTAGATATGATAAGTTTTCTGATGATTAAGGGGATTACTCTGTCTATATTTTTTAAATTTTTCTCCAGGTCAGCGATATTTCTCGGAAGGTTTCTGAACCTTAGTGCAAAAAAGAACAAGCAAAAACAATCAATCAATTTAAAGGCAGTGTTCACGATGAAAATCGTTTTACTGCTTTTCTGCCTATCTTGAAAACGGCCTCATGCTGATTTCAATGGTGTCTCTGAAATCAAACAAGACCTTCTGTGAACGCAGGTATGGTCCCTCAAAGATTGAGCCATGGAAACATGGTGGACGAGTTGTCCGAGGCTTGTAACTTCCGTCTTTTGCAGCCGATCTATGCAAGCTGACCTGAGTAAAGAGAGAAGCTGAGAATGAAGGGAAGAACGGGGCTAATGATTGAAAATCATCGCTCATCTCACGATCTCGAGTCTTCATTTGTTCAATAATACGTCGGTGGGCGTGGATGCGCTTTTTGGGCTTTCTAATGCGCTCGAAGTTGCAAGTTCGGGCTCTTTGGGGCTCTTCCTGGCTCGTTTTCATGCGTTCTTTCGACGTTAACGTTACAGAGTGTCCCTTCTCCACTACCCAATCCCAGTGGAATTTCTGAAAACTTTTTTCATCGTGTGGACACTGCCTTTAAAGGCAGTGGCCTTACGAAAAACATTATCGAAAAACTACAAAATCAGCTTTTAGATCAAAACAGCTGAAAAACTATGAAGGAAGAGCGGTGAAAACGGTCTTAGAATTAGAGTTTTAGGCCCAAAGAAGCTAGTTCGTGCACACGTGCACAGCGATGACGAAGAGATCGCAGTCTCATGCTGAGCAGTCAAAATCATCGACATTCAGGAGGACGAAATAAATGCAAATTTAACGGATAAAACAGTTGAACAATGAAAGATCACTTCAGTCAATGCTTTGACTAGATGTGTACATATATTCGAAGGTTCATTGATTGACATTCAATTTGCTAGCTGATGTTCTTGATATAAGAGGTCATCGATGCCGATGATGTGGAGTGGGCTCTGTCCACCATCAAAAGACAAGAAAGTTCAGGTTTACCATTCAAAACAGTGGTTTTTCGCGATTTTTTCTTCTTAGGGTCCTACTACTCGCTGAGACCCAGAAAAGAGTTTCCGAGAGAAAAGACGACAAGCATATTTGATCGCGACCACTGCCTTTAATAAAATTCTTCTTTACCCAACAAACGCCTAACTACAACATGCCAAAGGGCTCTCGGCATCGCAGGGTAGGAATTCTTCCATCGGGATAGTCTCTAGTACCCGGTCCGCAGGTTACGATCCGCCAAACGTGTGAGGGATTCATCTGCTGAAAATTGAATTTGAATGTGTAGCGACTAGCAGGTTGTCGTAACAAGAGAGTACTCACCAGGCACGCTTTGTATGCAATGAATAAAATTATTGGAAGGGGATGGTCAGAATATCTCCACAATTATAAGATTTTCTTCAATCACACCCATGCCGCCTAGAGAGTCGGACCTCAAATCTGAAAACAATATTGAATGAATGACACATTCTAAAAAAAAAACCAAGAGAAAAGGAATATTACAAAGGAACCAATGGGCAAATCCTTTCGGAGTCCAAGGGCAAAACTGATCGCGCCCCTGCGCCAAAGCGGCGCTGCCGGCGTCACTCTCTCCGCGGTTTCTGTTCTCGCAACGCAGTGCATGAAACATCTCGTGATCTAAAACCCATGCGGAGTCGTTCATGTAACTCCCGCCGTCAGGGTTGATGTCGGCGACAATAAAGGGATTCAGATGCAGAACGCTCCTGCGGTGTCCCGACCTGTGACAGCCGGAGCGCGGATCCACCCTAATACAGCCCCAGCTGTGAATACTATGGGCACTGAAGCATTCCTCCAGCTACCATAGATGCAGTGGTCCATCCTATAGATGGACGGCGTAATCCGCTGCGGGCGGAAACTGGGCTCCATAAGAGGCCCGGGAACGCCAGAAAAAATCAATCGGGGTATTGTGATTAGGGGTTTGGTGAATGGCAAAGCGCTGCCCCTCTTGCTCCCCCAGTTGCGCACGCATCGGGAGAGGTGGACAGTGCCCACCTCCATTAGAGTACTTTTGGGGGCCGTGGGCTGATTGGTCGACATCATAACATCTGCCCACGATCCAGCTGCGAATGGTGCAGTTGATATAAGGCATGAATAACGTGAAAGGAATGTGAGAATGACGATACTGGTCGCGATGACGATGAAAGTGACGATGACCGCGTCGCGCGGCCGCACGTGCAGGACTTCTGCGGGACGACCTCTAGCTGAAATCATCACAACTCGCCGCAAAGGCTTTTTCTATTTACATATTGTTCTTTGTGTCGGTTAGTAAATTGTATGAAATGAAAATGCGTTGTCATTTTGTAGCCGAACTACAACTCTCGGTCCGCCCAAACAAAGGCGCAAGCGACCACATCCGCCGAACTAAACGCAACGGATCTGCAAAACACATAGTTATCGTCCATCACTGGATGAGGGATCGCCGCGACGCTGCTTTCTGGCGTGGGAAAATATGCGCGCAGGGAAAGGGAAGGAGAGTGGCTTAATCGATCGCGCGATTTTTTCCCGCCAAGCAGCGTTGCGGTGGGATCCCCTTCATCCAGTGATGAACGATATGTGGAACGTTTCCAAACCGTATTTGGAATATGGTATATGACAATCGAAGGTATAGGAAGGTGTTATCTGATTCATCTGCCTTTTTCTAAATATTTAGCCATCGTTCTCTCAGTCGGCGTGGGTAGCCGTGTCGGCTTGAGTATGGAGGCAGTATGGAGGCTTGAGTAGCGCTGTCAACGTCCGTTTATCTGTCACCACCATCGCAGGTGTGCCATATTAGAAAATCTGGAATAATTGGATACCAAAAATATAAGCGATAGCTTCATTAAAGCCAACATGATATTGCATTTCCACCTTACTTGAACCCTTAGTTTTATAGGCAAAATACATTCGGTGAACTTCCTCTCCTTTATCTCCCGTGGAAGTGCGTACCGTAACCGTTGTCTTTGACGTCGGGTTTCACAGGCATGGATGCTGGAAGTATCACAAGCTTTACCTACCATAAAGCTTATCTTGTTTCTGACGTGAGACCAGTTCTATTTCTTCTCCGACGGTGCTAGAGCAAGCAATCATCCGTAGATTCCATCGAAGGTGAAATTCCCTCGGCATCTTCCGTATTGGGTGACATTCGCTCAATTCAATCTTTCCTAATTACGACGTTCGCACAAATTGAAAATCGATATTGCTCGCTACTCAGTATCGCTGCTTTGCTTTTGCGAGAAGTATATCAATGGCTCTAGAAACCAGGAGACTATTTCTTGGCGTAAAAGTATTTCTCACCAATGGCGCTCCTACTTATGGCTGGAAGTTACCGACCACGTGTTCATCGGTCACAGACAGACTCATAAAAAACAAGCCCTCCCTTCGCCGTCTGCAACCGCAATGGAAAATACAGATATGGCAGCGAACCTGGAACGGGGTCGTGGCCATACTTACCAAATAACGACAACGACTGTGTTCAGTTGCTGTTACGACAGATTGCGGAAAGTTTGGACATACTGACTCAACAATTCGGCGTGAAAAGCCACCTCTTTGACTTCATGACGCCCACGTTCCGCTTTTTGAGGGTACTCTTATTTTCACCAGTGAGTCGGCACATCTGATGTTGGACTGGCTATGCATGAACCGACGTCGTTTTGAGAGGGTTTTTGTAGTGCTGACTTTGAGCTCAACTGGAAGCTCTGCCTATGGAAACACTTTCTGGAATGGGAAATTTAGGTCCAGGAGCCAGACCAGTGAGGAATTTCTTAAAACCTACTGGAAGGCCTTAACCTCTGCCGATGATGCTTTTTGTACGCATGTGATTCGTGGCTTGTAGCGTTCTGGGAGTTAGTGTTTAACAAGTCAGTGGAGCTGTTTTTCATGGCAAACTTCTATATGCTGTCTGAAAAGTTTTTATTCAGTTTAAGGTAAAGCGTTCAAACCTTGAGGCGAATGAAAGTCCGCAGTGATTATGAACATTTTCCGATCAATCTTCAGGCTTCAAAATTGAAAACTTGTCGACGAGCTGCAATTAAATAGTCCAAACGGTACCCGAATATCGCTCGGCATCCCTGCCAGAACGCGAGAGAACGCTTCGAGGTTTGTAATTGTCAAAAATTTAGGGAACTTTGTGGATCCACGGTGAATTTCGCCGTAAATTTACAAAAGCGTCTTTTTCATTGGCTCATACTTTCCGTCCATGAGGAAGATAGGAGATTGGAGCGCGTCCATA